>ML661908.1:15855274-15933692 GCA_007570785.1 Antilocapra americana | reverse complement strand
GAAGGAGGGGGGTTCCGGAGGGGAAGCATATGTAAACCCATGGTGATATCATGACAATGTATGGCAAAAACAATTTAAAAAAAAATAAATAAATTAAAAAAAAATAAATAAATTCAGCTTGAACATCTGGAAGTTCATGGTTCACGTACTGTTGAAGCCTGGCTTGGAGAATTCTGAGCATTACTTTGCTAATGTGTGAGATGCGTGCAACTGTGCAGTAGTCTGAGCATTCTTTTTCATTGCCTTTCTTTGGGATTGGAATGAAGACAGACCTTTTCCAGTCCTGTGGCCACTGCTGAGTTTTCCAAATTTTCTGGCATGTTGAGTGCAGCACTTGCACAGCATCATCTTTTAGGATTTAAAATAGCACAACTGGAATTCTATCATCTCCACTAGCTTTGTTTGTAGTGATGCTTCCCAAGGCCCACTTGACTTTTCATTCCAGGATGTCTAACTCTAGGTAAGTGATCATACCATCATGATTTTCTGGGTCATGAAGATCTTTTTTGTATAGCTCTTCTGAAACTCCACATACTAAGATGAGTGTGTGCCTTTGTAATACATTTAAAAATATATGCCAAAGAAAGGGGATCTGTGACGACATATACCCATTGGTTAAAGGTTAAGAACTTGACTGCCATTTTGGCCTCTGTATCAAATTATATGCCTGCTTCTGCCTGTCTTTGCCTTCCCAGGTGGCCCTAGTGGTAAAGAAGCCTCCTACCAATGCAAGAGACATAAGAGACATGGGTTTGATTCCTGGGTTGGGAAGATCCCCTGGAGGAAGGCATGGCAACCCACTTGTATTCTTGCCTATAAAATTCCATGGACAGAGAGAGGAGCCTGGCTGGCTACAGTCCATAGGGTGGCAAAGTTGGACATGACTGAAGCAATTTAGCACACACTCCTGTCTCAGGATATGTTCTTTAAAACAAATGGCATCCCCGTCATGATTCTGGTGAGAGACATTTTGTCTATCTCCCTAATTTGTCAATTTTTTTCATAAAAAATGTGCTCATGTGTCTACAATAAATACGAAATAGAAAAGAACAGCTAGGACAACCATCTGAGTAGGCTGTGTTTCCCAGTGAAGAAAAATGTTCTATTGATCCTGGAGCCTCATTTGCAACACTTTCATGTGCTTATTGATTGCTAACCTCACTTCATTGCCAGCTAAAATGATTATAAATTACATGAAAGTTATTTGAAATCTATTTAAACAATACAGTGAACTGCATATACTACAGTCATTAGCAATTGAAGGACAATTTGCTTTTGTTTAAATTTTAACATACAAATATGGCATCATACCACCAACCTGCCTTCCACTTAAAATGCAATTCACTGAAGTCACAGAAATTTACAATAAATTGTTACAGGGTTACCTTAAATTTCTTTTTAGCATCTCAATCAGAAAAACAAGAAAGTTCTCCATTTGAAATTGTGCTCTCAGTTGCTCAGTTGTGTCTGACTCTTTGTGATCCCATGGACTGTAGCATGACAGTCTCCTCTGTCCATGGGATTCTTCAGGTAAGAGTACTGGAGCAGGTTGCCATTTCCTACTCTAGGGGATCTTCCTGACCCAAGGATGGAACCCGTATCTCCTGCATCTCTTGCACCTCCTGCACTGGCAGGGGGATTCTTTACTACAGTGCCACCTGGGAAGCAGCAAAAGATAAGTGAGTAATGCTGGAAATGATAGCAGTGAAACAATTCTCTACAATGCCAGTTTGTTCATAGCTAAGCTGTATCCTTTATCTACCTTCGAAAAATATTTTCTGTTTCCAAGTCTTCTTTAAAAATATTCATTTTAATGGATTACTATATATTTGCATAAAATACTTAAGTGGTCCTCAAGTCAGGAAAGTGTGGTTTGTTTTTACAGTATTATTCCTATTGTAAGATTTTGCTGAAAGCCTTTGTACACCCACTTTTCTCTGTACATCCAATTACATCCTCAGAATAGATTTTTGGAAATAGAACCATTGCATCAAAATGAAGGCATGTCTTACAGTTAATGTTATGTGTTATATGTGATTTATTGAGCCCTCATCAACATGGGGTATATGTAAATTTTCACCCTCTTTGCTTTCTACACTTTTTTCTGATTTTCTGTTTTTTTAAAAATGACACCTCAGTGTAATGAGTATTATTAGACAATGTGACTGTCTGTGTATTATGCTTTTCTATTTGTTTTCTTTTATGGTGAGTTAATATAACTTTTTAATACTTGGGTTTTAAGGGTTTTTGCCCATTTGACTTGTAATAGATTTTTGTTGCTGTTGTTCAGTCACTCAGTCATGTCTGACTCTTTGCGATCCCATGGACTGCAGCACACCTGGCTTCCCTGTCCTTCACTATCTCCCGGAGTTTGCTTAAACTCATGTTCATTGAATCTGTGATGTCATCTAGCCATTTCATCCTCTGTCATCCCCTTCTCCTCCTGCCCTCAATTTTTCCCAACATTAGAGTCTTCTCCGAAGAGTTGGCTCTTCACATCAGGTGGCCAAAATTTTGGAGCTTCAGCTTCAGCATCAGTCCTTCCAATGAATATTCAGTGTCAATTTCCTTTAGGATGGACTGGTTTGATCTCCTTGATGTCCAAAGTTTACCAAACATATAGTAGATATTTCTCATTTTTACTTACTGTTGACATTTTGGATAATGTTTTATTTTAAAAGTGGAGACTGTTGAAACAAACTAGGAAATAGGGTGTGGACCAACTTTGTTAGACCTTCTTGAATTTTCCAAAATGCTAGTGTGCCAGATATAAGAAGAGTTAAGCATGGCTATAGGGGCTTTCCAGGTGGTGCTACTGGTAAAGAATCCACCTGCCAATGGAGGAAACATAAGCGACTAGGATTTGATCCCTGGGTCAAGAAGAGTCCCTGGAGGAGGGCATAGAAATCCACTTCAGTATTCTTGCCTGGAGAATCCCATGGTCAGACAGAGGGGCATGACAAGCTACAGTCCATTGTGTCACAAAGAGTTGGACACAACTGAAGCAACTTAGCACACATACAAGGATTTGTTCAGTTCTTCAGTTGTGTCTAACTCTTTGTGATCTCATGGACTGCAGCATGCCAGGCTTCCCTGTTCTTCACTATCTCCCGGGGCTTGCTCAAACTCATGTCCATCGACTCGGTGATGCCATCCAACCATCTCATTCTCTGTCATCCCCTTCTCCTCTTGCCTTCAGTCTTTCTCAGCATCAACATCTTTTCTAAGGAGTCAGTTCTTCACATCAGGTAGCCAAAGTATTGGAGCTTCAGCATCAGCATCAGTTCTTCCAATGATTACTCAGGATTGATTTTCTAAGGACTGACTGGTTGGATCTCCTTGCAGTCCAAGGAACTCTCAAGAGTCTTCTCCAATACCACAGTTCAAAAGCATCAATTCTTTGATGCTCTGCCTTCCTTATGGTCCAAATCTCACATCCATACATAACTACAGGAAAAACCATAGCTTTGACTATAGTGATCTTTCTTGGCAAGGTGATGTCTCTGCTTTTTAATATGCTCTCTAGGTTTGTCATAGCTTTTCTTCCAAAGAGCAAGCATCTTTTAACTTCATGGCTGCAGTCACCATCTTCAGTGATTTTGGAGCCCAAGAAAATAATGTCTGTCACTGTTTCCACTGTTTCCCCATATATTTGCCATGAAGTGATGGGAGCAGATGCCATAATCTTTGTTTTCTGAATGTTGAATTTTAAGCCAGCTTTTTCACTCTCTTCTATCACCTTCATCAAGAGGCTCTTTATTTCTTCTTTGCTTTCTGCCTTAAGAGTGGTGTCATCTGGATATCTGAGGTTATTGATATTTCTCCTGGCATTCTTGGGACACTCATCTCATATTCTCAGTCTTCTGGCTTTCTGAATAAATTCACTCACTATTCCTTGCCCCAACATATCATCTCTTGATTTATTGGCCTCTTGAGCTTCAAGCAATATGAGCTTAGACTCAATAACACTCTTTTCCACAAATTCCAGCCTTGTTATATTCTGGAGGTGGCAGTCTTTTCCTAGATCTAGAATGGAAGTAGGTACCATCAGGGGACCTGAGAGAGATATTTTGGTTTCCTCAAGAAACAGAAGGAATAGCCTTGCAGAATCCCACTTGCCTATTTTATATTAATGTTTAATAATGTATGTGATGCATATTAATTTTGAAAAAAGAAGGAGATAGTGAGACCTGGCTAAAGGACCTTCCTCCTGATTTCAGGAGAATAGCTTTGCATAATACCTAATGCAAAGTAGTGGTGCAGTATCAATTTTGTTGTACAATTCATGTTCTGTTCTCTTACTTTGGAATTTAGTGAAAGTCCTTCTACATTTTGGTGACAGAGCATCAGTTAGTCCTATATAAGATCAAGATTGTTATGAAATCTCCTCTGAGAGATGAATTTGGGGAAAGTTAAGAGAAGTTGTAAAAGGGATGCTAGCTAGATGTTATTTTAAGCCAGAACATTTTACCCCATCTTTAAAATCAGAGCATTCTTGAAAAAGGAAAAAAAAAAATTCCGTTACTGGTTAGAGACAGTTCTCTTTAGCAATTACATGTCTTGATTTATCTGAGTCTTTACTGTTTTTATAAGGATTACAAGTTTCTGAGAAAATAAGTGGATGTTAAATGGAATGGCTCTTATCTACCTTTAAGTGTCAAATAAAAATAATATGTCAGGAAATAATATTCAGGTTATGGGTTATGCATAACTCATAGCTGGAACCCAATTACTGCTGAATGACCAGTCTTTAGTTTCTAGATAACTGATTAAGAATACCTCAATTGATCAAATGATTTTTGAAAGTAGGTGAAATGGGCAATTAATACAGCAGAGGAGAATACATATTCTATAGCCAGATTGCCTAGATTTGAGTTCAAGCTCTTCCACTTACTGTTTGTATGACTTTGGGCATACCACCTAACCTCTTGACCTCAGTTTTTCAATTTCTAAAATGGTAAATATAAAAGTGCCTCCTCTGTAGAGAGGTAGAGATTTGCAGAGAAATATGTGTAAGTAATGTAAAATAATGAATGTAAATTTTTATAGTACCTGCCATTATAAGTGTGACATGTTGCTTTATTTTTTACTTTACATAAGAGTGTGTTTGTTTTCTGACTTTTCAGAGAGGGTGAAGCTATTTCCTACAGTGTTAATAAAAATGTGGTCTATTCAAGAAAGTTAAGACTTATTTTGATGGAATTCTTGCAGTGTATCAGGGCAGAACAAAGTAGCGTAGAGGTTTGCAATTTATCAGTGAATTTAAGCAGAGGAAAGAACAAATTCAAAGACCTAAAGCTGTAAGAGCAATGCAGTGCAGGATTGTCTGTCCTTCCAATGTTGCTGGAAACACTGGCTCCTGCTGAGTAGGAAACAGGACCAAATCAGGGGCAATTATGTCAAAGAATAAATTCTGAGCTGTTAACTCAAAAAATATTTTTGAGGTTTCAACCCACAGATATACATTTGTCCTCAAAAGTAAGAAACCTAGGTATATTTATCTTTTATGAGTTCTTTATGATGCAGAGTTTTAAATTACTTCATGTTCTTTCCAAATACTGGATATTGTATGGTGTCTGAGCACAGGGGCTTTAGAGTCAGAATATGTAGGTTCAAATCATGTCTTCACCTGTTTCTAATGAAGTGATCTTAGGCCAGGGTAACGTGACCATTCTATGATACCAGTTTCTCATTTGGCAAAGGAATGTAATAGTAGTATTTACTTTCTATGGTTGCTATGAGCATTACATGTGGTGATATTTATACAGCAAAAAGGAAGGCCTCAATACATGTAGTAAATTTTATTCCTTCTTTTCAATCCCTGAAACTTGTTTTAAGAGCTTCTAAAAAGAACAATACCTGCCTACTTGCATGCTCAGTCATATCTGACTCTTTGAGACCCTATGGACTATAGCCTGCCAGGCTCCTCTCTCCATGGGATTTTCCAGGCAAGAATACTGGAGTGCATTTCCATTTCCTTCTCCAGGGGGTCTTCCTGACCTAGGGATCAAACCTGTGTCTCTTATGTCTCTTGCATTGGCAGGTGGATTCTTTACCACTAAGCCACCTGGGAAACCCAAAAAGAACAATACAGAGAATATAATGTGTAAGCACTAGAACTATAATTTTTATGTGAGCATTATTTTTAAGTGAAGAAAACCAGTGATAGTAAAATCAGCTCTGCTTATGAAATGGACACAAATAATTTCTCCAGAGCATTCAATAAAGGTATGGAGTTTAGTTATGCACAATGCTCAAAAACAATCATCTAAGACGTCATTAAAGCCAATACTGGTATCCTGTTGGTAATTTTTAGATCAACCTTGCTTCCTTAGTGGGATCTGAAAAGTGATATGTGAAAGTGAGAACTGCTCAGTCATGTCCAACTCTTTGCGACCCAATGGACTGTACAGTCCACGGAATTCTCCAGGCCAGAATACTGCAGTGGGTAGCCTTTCCAGTCTCCAGGGGATCTTCACAACCCAGGGAGTGAATGCAGGTCTCCCGCATTGCAGGTGGATTCTTTATCAGCTGAGCCACAAGGGAAGCCCAAGAATGCTGAAGTGGGTAGCCTATCCCTTTTTCAGAGATCTTCCCAAACCAGGAAACAAACCGAGGTCTCCTGCATTGCAGGCGGATTCTTTACCAACTGAGCTATCAGGGAAGCCCTACTGGAGTCTGGGTCTGCCAGTTTGTTTATCCTTTCTGGTCCTGGAGCAATGGCACTCCTTGTTGACAATTATCTATGCCATCAAAGGAGTACATCCTTTTCTTAACATCTCAGTCATGGCACGATCTTCTCTGTATTTTCATTCATGAAGGAGCTCATTTCTTTTGTTGAGTTGCTCATCCCATACTGTTTTACCCCTTTATTAAACAATCAGCTTATCCTAATTTTTCCAAGACATTCTTGGCTTTAGCAGTGAAAGTCTTCTACCTCTGGAAACTCCTCAGCCCTAGGCCATGAGGAAAGTTGGCAACCTTCCTTTTTTGCTGACAGTCCCAACCTAAAATAACTTCTCTTGCGTCTAAGTTTTTAGTAATATGTTGAGCATATTCATTTGGTACTTATAGAGTTCACATCTTATCATATGTAAAGGATTTACCACCTGAGTTGATATTAATTTCTCGAGAAAGCAACACTATATATATATATATATATATATATATATATGAAGTTTACATATGCATTGAAGCCAGTATACCAGAATTCAAATACTGCTGATTGTATCAGAGTTTTAATTACTTTTTCTTAAATTATGAAGTTTTCTTATCAGCAGTTATTGTAGCATGTATGATTCTCAGCCTAAAATGAACCTTATTTTCTCTATAATAAGTTTGAAAAGATTTATTTTGTCAATTATAATACAACACATGTAGATAATGTTGGAAAATGTCTACTTATATTTAATTTATGATTTTATTTATTGAATAAATTTTATTTAAATAGTAAATATGTTTAAAATTATGTTATAGGAAATAAAAATATTTAGCAATACTGATTTTTTCTGTTCCCATGTTTGATGAAACAATTTAATTCAGATTCTTTACCTGAATAAGTAACATCAAAATACATTTCCTAATCATCTTTAGTAGATGATACTCCTCTAATGGCAGAAAGTGAAGAGGAACTAAGGAATTTCTTAGTGAAAAGTCTGGCTTAAGACTCAACATTCAAAAAATAAAGATCATGGCATCCAGTCCCATCACTTCATGGCAAATAGAAGGGGAAAAGTAGAAGCAGTGACAGATTTTATTTTCTTGGGCTCCAAAATGACTGTGGATGGTGACTGCAGCCACAAACTTAAAAGATGCTTGCCTCCTTCCTTGGAAGGAAAACTATGACAAACCTAGACAGAGTATTAAAAAGCAGAGACGTTACTTTGCTGACAAAGATTCATATAGTCAAGACTATGGTTTTTCCAGTAGTCATGTACAGATGTGAGAATTGGGCCATAAAGAAGGCTGTGTGCCAAAGAACTGATGCTTTTGAACTGTGATGCTGGAGAAGACTCTTGAGAGTCCCTTGGACAAAAAAAAAGAGAAAACAACCAGGCAATCCTAAAGGAAATCAACCATGAATATTCATTGGAAAGACTGATAATGAAGCTGAAGCTCCAATACTTTGGCCACCTGATGCAAAAGGTGGAAAATACCCTGATGCTGGGAAAGATTAAGGGCAGGAGGAGAAGGGCACAGTAGAGGGTGAGATGGTTGGAAGGCATCACCGATTCAGTGAACATGAGTTTGGGTAAACTGAGAGATAGTGAAAGACAGGGAGGCCCAGTGAGCAGTCCACGAGGTGGCAAAGAGGTGGACACGACTTAGCACCTGGACAACCATGGAACAACAGTTATCATTAGAACCATTATTCAAAGATTCAAACAGTTTTACAGAAAAACTTATTATAATTTCCATTTTAAAACTTGGATATCTGCGGCCTTTTTAAAATGCATTATGTGCTCTGTGCATGATGTTGTCACTGGGAGGTTTAGCTCAAGCCTCAAGAATCAATTCACATAAATTAGAAAAGTTTTTTTTCTCATCTAAGTATAGTACTGATTTCCACAAAACAGACAAATAGAAACATGTAATGCTTTAGGCTATCATAAGGCTAATTTACAATGCTAATGAATACATAAGCGAAGCCTGGAGTGCTGCAGTCCACGGGGTGGCAAAGACTTGGACACGACTTAATGACTGAACACATATTCTTAGAAATCACTACCATGTGTATATTGTAGTTCTTTGACTCATGTTTTAAATGATAACGTTCACTGATGAAGTCTAAGCATCCATGACCTGCATTGATTGGGATTCTTTAGGATTAATTTGTGTTTCTCCTGGATATTACTTTTCATTTCCTCCATCAAAACGAGATTTTTAAGAAAAGTCCCAGTGCCATCACTCCTTAAGGACTCTGAGAAGGGTATTGTTTCTTTTCTGAGTTAAAAATTGAAGGATACAGATGGAAATAAAGCAAAGATTCAATTGGACTACATGATATATGCAGTTGTGCTGACAGGCGTGTTGAATGCTAAGGTGGTTGCTTTTTTGTGCTGGTGTGGTTGATTATTCTCATTGCACCCATATTCATATTTCATTTGGGAGAAAAAAGTAGTTATTAGTTATTGCTAAGGACAAAATATATAAAGATGGAGAGAGAGAGAAGGCACAGGAAGGAGGAAGGGGAAAATAGGGAGGGAGAGAGGAAGGAAGTAGCCTGGTCTTTAGACATCCTAGAAATAGTTCACCTGACTCTAGCCTGTCAAACTCCCTGATATTCTTTATGAAAGTAATAAATACAAATAAAAATATATTCTCATTTTCTCATGAAATGGGGTGCATTTTATTATTCTTTTACCATGCAGTGATGGTTTCAGATCAACAGAGTCACTTTTCTGCCAGAAGTCCTTTGAGTTAAATTCAAATTGACTGCTGTAGCCCCGGCTTCTGCCATGTCTCTTGTCATAGCCTGATGCCAGCAGGGAAGGGCTTGTTGTCAAGATGTAAATGTTTGATGTAGTAGAATGTATTGAAGTGCTTCTCTAGAAAGAGAAATGTTATATGGATGATTTTGCTTGTTTCTTTTGGAGAATCTTTTCCATTTATGAGAGGGTAGAGACTTGGTTGCACATACTAAATGGCAGAGTTTTGCTGGTTCTACTTGGGACGGGATGGAGTGTGTTTCTGAATATCCAAAAAAGTTGCTCTTTAAAAGGTGAGGCTGGGTCCCTCTCAAGATGGACTTAAACCTCTTTAAGTCCTGTTATGCACATGACACTAGTGGTAAAGAACCCACCTGCCAATGCAGGAGACTCAAGAGACACAGGTTTGATCCCTGGGTCGGGAAAATCCCATGGAGGAGGGCATAGCAATCCACTCCAGTATTCTTGCCTGGAGAATCCCCACGAACAGAGGAGCCTGGCGGGCTACAGTCCACAATGTCGCAAAGAGTTGGACATGACCAAAATGACTTAGCACATGCACACATTAGTTATACATTAGCATGTTATGATTATTTTTATTGTTGAAATGTTTTCAATTTCAGGAAAATTGTTTATTTCCTAAAGAATGTAAGTATGTATTGCTGCTGCTGCTAAGTCGCTTCAGTCCTGTCCGACTCTGTGCTACCCTATAGAGGACAGCCCACCAGGCTCCCCCGTCCCTGGGATTCTCCAGGCAAGAACACTGGAGTGGGTTGCCATTTCCTTCTCCAATGCATGAAAGTGAAAAGTGAAAGTGAAGTTGCTCAGTCGTGTCCGACTCCTAGAGACCCCATGGACTGTAGCCTACCAGGCTCCTCCGTCCATGGGATTTTCCAGGCAAGAGTACTGGTATGGGGTACCATTGCCTTCTCTGAAATACGTATTAGAGAACTACAAAAATATATTTGTAAAGAGAATATGACCTTATTTCTAGAAAGTCAATTGGTATGGACAACATTTGGTTTATGCCACATATGGTAAACCTAGGGGCCTTGGCAATGTTTGCTAACTTTGACAAACCTCAGGTTTCTCATCTTTAACTTGGAAGTAATAGTATCTTGCATGATAATCTCATCAAATATTGATTATGTAAGTGAAACATTCTTACAAAACATACAGACTTGTATCAAAACTATCCATCTACCTGACATTGGAATAATTTTACAATTTATTTAGGCATGTGAATTTTGTTACTGTTCCAAATGTTATTTCAAGGTTATTAACCATATTTAGTACAACTAGTTTCAAAGGCTTTTATAATAAAATTCTATGTATAGGAAAAAGGCTTGTTTTTTTAGATGGAGCACCTTTTACTTTTATAGTGTTACTGTTTAAATCTTATTCATGAAAGAAAGAGGAAGCAAGTGATGTGTATTCAAGAATCTCTAGTAGATAAAGATTTAGAAACATTTATTTAATGAATTCTGTGATGGAAGGCCGTGAATGATTAAAATAATAATAGTTTATGTAGAGATCAGTGCAATAGAGCTGTGGAATAAAGAGGAAATAGTAAGGACCTGTTACCTGGAGTCTTTCTGTTTCTCATGTGGAAAACATCTATGCTTCTTTGGGTCACAGACTGCAGGTAAAAAAACCAACAAAAAACGACGAGGCTAAATTGCTGGTCTGGGAGTCTAAAAGCAACCCACCTGAGCACTCCAAGTGGAACAATCACATGTAAATGTGACATTAGTGTCAAGCATCCCAGCTGTGCTGTGTGGTCGCTCAGTTATTAATGGCCATGCACGGAGGGCATGTAACTCCTGCTGTGCTGAGTGCTAAGTTGCTTCAGTCATGTCCTTTACAACACTAAGGATTGTAGCCTGCCAGGCTCCCCAAGGATACTGCAGTGGGTTGCCATTTCCTTCTCCAGGGAATCTTCCCCATCTAGGGATGCAATCTGCATCTCCTGCACTGGCAGGTGGATTCTCTACCACTGAGCCATCTGGGAAGCACATGTAACTTGTACTCTGTACCAAATTCCAGAACGCTTTCTTCTGTTTTGATGACTTTCAGCGCCTCTTCCCAGTGAGACTTCAACCTTCTTCCTTTCTCCGAGCTGCCTTTTTGCAAATAAAATCAAAATATAGAAGTAAATGTAGGAAAATGCGTTTGCTATTCAGGGGTTTTTACAATGTCATATGTAATTCTTTCAGTTGTCTTTTCTCTCACTAGAATTGCAATTTTTGAGGAGTTCTTTGAAAGTATCTGTATATATAGGCTATCAGTCAAGCAAAATAATTTCTAATGAAAAGTCACTGAGTCCACTATAGAATATAGACTTAAAAATCTTTTTTATTTTCACACTAAATATTAAAATGTTCTTGCAAGTAGAAACTGGTAAAGAATAATGCTGTAAGTTGAAAGGTAATGCTAGGAAAATAGGGCATCCCAGGCGGCACTAGGGGTAAAGAACCTGCCTGCCAATTTGGGTTAGATGTAAGAGATTGGGGTTTGATCCCTGGGTCAGGGAGGATCTGCTGGAGGAGGGCATGGCAACCCACTCTAGTATTCTTGTCTGGAGAATCCCATGGACAGAGAAGCCTGATGGTCTACAGTCTGTAGGGTCACAAAGAGTTGGACATGACTGAAGTGAACTTAGCACACACACACCAGGAAAATAGAGATAACTGTTTAATCTTTTAGCACAATTTATACTCCATAAGGCAACCCCCCCAAAAAAAAACTGGCTAAGATAAAGTGAATTGCTTAAGAATTAAAGTTATTTTGATTCAAGAAGTACATCATTTTATTTTAAACTTCATGGCATTATTTATACAGGGACACTATTTGGGGTACATATATTTTTGTATACCTGGCTCCCTTGTGAGACAAAGGGCTCAGCTTTATAATTTAAAAAGTTCAGTTCAGGTCATTATTAGTGAGATCAATTAATCCTTAGTTTTCAAAACTGCGTATGAATCAATGTTAATGGCAAACGAAAAATCTTCCTTTTAATTATTGAAAATGAGCAGTGGATGGACAACATGAAGAATTGATTCAATAGGCCTATAGATGGTGCTGTGGAGGAAATTTGTAAGTTTTACATCTCTGTGTGCAGATACCACTTTTACATATTGACACAAAAAATCGATAGAAACTATTGATTTTTTAGAATGGTTAACTAGAAAGCAGCCCTAGGATATTTAACTCCATTTCCAGGTTTTACAGGGGAGGAAATCCATGGAGTCACAAAGAGTCAGACATGATCTAGCGATTGAACAACAACAACAAAACCAGTTTGAGTTGGGGTTTGGTCACTTAAAAAAGTAAAGTCCTTATTAACCAAAGGACATAGGTGTAGCAATAGAAAGAGTGTGAGGACTTTAAAGCTCTTTAGAATATCAATACCACCTCTTTTTGACCGTGAGATGTGGGAAAAGCCATCTGTCTTCATGTCAGTCACTTATTAGCAAAATGGGAATGATGCTAAACTTTGTCTCTAAGACTTTCTGGGAAAATCAAATGTGATTTGAAGGAGAAAGGGAATTTTTAACTATTCCGAGCTGAACCGGAAAGTCTACCCAGATCATTACATCAGAAAACTGACCTGGAAAAGGAGATGCAGCGGAAAGCAAAGAAAGAGCGGATGAACTGTAAGATGCTGCTGGCTAACCTGATGGAGATGCTTCGTGGCCTTATATTGTTGATGCTTCCACGAGTGGGTACTGTTTGTAATAGGAAGTCCTCTTGCTCAGAGTAACAACCTCTACAAGTTTCTCAACAGAAGTGGAGCCTGTTTCCTCTCAAACTATCCCATACTCTTCTTTTCTCCCTTAATCCTTTCAGCCTTTTAAACCAACAAACCTAGACTGTCATCTGCACAAGAACTTTGTGTTTTGCAGGCTTTGTGGCTCTTTATGTTCTTCAAGAAAATGAGCACCTGAAATCCGTTTGAAGTCTCTTAAGAAAGTTTGACTTTTCATTTCATTTCTTTTGTATTTTGATCCATACTATTTTTATTAATTAATATATTTTCTTTACATTATCGTGTTGGTTTTGCCATACATTGACATGAATCTGCCATGGGTATACATTTGGTGATGTTTGTATGCCAAGTCGCTTCAGTCGTGTCCCACTCTGTGCAACCCTATGGGCTGTAGCCCAGCAGGCTCCTCTGTCCATGGGATTCTCCAGGTGAGAATACTGGAGATCAGTATCATATATATATATATATATATATATCTCGGGTATACCCGTTATATATATGGAGTGGGCTGCCATGCTGTCTGCCAGGGGATCTTCTGGACCCAGGCATCACACCCACATTTCTTAAGTCTAACCTGCACTGGCAGGTGAGTTCTTTACCACCAGCACCACTGGGAAGCCCTTGGTGACATTTAATGTAGAATATAAAAATTTTCTTCTATTTTATTTAAAAAGGACTTGTATTAGGTTATTGTTACTAATGATTTCTAGAAGGCTCAATACCCAAAGGGAATGGAGTGAGTGGGTGTTTGCCATGTGTTTCCAGATAGAAGAAATAAACCAAATATTAATCTATTTTATGAACCTAGGGAAAGTGACGCCTGTGACACGTAGGAATGGCATTTCACCTGTCATATTATTTCCTTGTTGATGATTTAATGATGGTAATAAAACAGAATGTTGGGTAACATGGTCTCCTCCAAGTGACCGGTGCTTCAGGTTGGCTATTCCTGTTTGTCTGCTCTGACACTTTGGAGAAAAAGTAATGGTCTTGCCATCTCTGTCCAATTGTGTGGGAAAGACAAAATGAGTAGAAGAAAGGGGATGGAACCAGGTTGCTAGTGGGCATGCTTTAGATTTGGTTGTTTTCCCTCTTTGCAGTGTTTCCCTTTCAGCATCCTCTGTAAGTGCCAAGGTACAGTGTCAATAGGTACGATGTGCAACAAAACGTGCCTGACAAGGAGGCAGGCTAGGAAGATTCTTAGAGCATATGTCTAAAGGGAAACATTCTGGATGAATTCTTGACTGGACTATTTCATATCACATCTCTTTCTCAACCATTGCTTGTTTGTGAAGCCCTTACATAAGGATAACTTAAAATACTGGAGTGGGTTGCCATTTCCTTCTCCAGAGGATCTTCCTGACCCAGGGATCAAACCCAGGTCTCCTGCACTAGAAGCAGATGGTTTTAACCTCTGAGCCACCAGGGAAGCCCAATCAGAAAAGCAGGAAAACTCTAAAACCTAGAAAGGCAGAATTTTGGTGAATCAGAAAATGTCTGCATTTGGGTAACAGCGAAAGAATTTTCTATACTCCATAGTGATGAATACTAGCAAAGGGAAGATTTCCATAGGCAAAATAATGCATGCTCCAAAGTCACAATAGATGTTGAAATATGTGATTATAACCTATATTCAATAGTTGAAACTGGAAAATCTATAAATAATAGCAAGTGAATGTGGACTTGTTTTTCATATACTTTACTTTTATAATTTAAAAAAATTTAATTAATTTTTGCTATGCTGGGTCTTTGTTGCAATGTGGGCTTTTAAATACAATCTTTAGGTTGTCACTTCTTCTATTGTACACTTCAAGGATGATAATGATGATGATATATCTAATAGGATAACTATTTAAATTATCTTAGTTTTAAGTTTCTTGTCTTAGAGTGTATTAGTTGCCATTTTTCTCCCTTAGTACTGAGCACTGAATACATGGAAAAACTTAATAGAGCTCAAAGAGAACAAAAAATATATGAATAGTTTTGATGAGGAAACTAAAACATGGAAAAGTGCCTCAAGTCATATAACTTGTTTTTAATAAAATATGGGGCTCTTAATATCTAATCATGTGCTTAAAATTGGTAGTTATTGATAAATAATGCTAATCTCTGTGACTTTTATAGCTAGAGGGGAAAAAAAAACCTTCCTCTCCTGCGACTTGCTGAATAAGCTAGGTGATGGATTTATGCAAACATATTCAGATTCTAGAATATTAAGAAAAGCCATTTTTTTTTACAAAAAGGATATTTATTTTTTATTAGAAACATGTGAGTCAGGCTTATGGGGGAATTTTCTCAACTAAACAGCTTCATCTCTTCCGAATATAAGTCTGTGCTCTTATCTAGAAATGGCTCAGTGGGATTTATCAGTGTTTACTACTTTGCACATATTGTACACACATTATCTACTTTAAACTAAGACTAGCCCTGCAGGGTTTATATTTCCATTCCCACTTTGCAGACAGTTAGGACAGCAGAGGCTCAGAGAACCTAGGGAACCATTTGGGGTCACAAAGCAGCACAGTAGAACCACTCAGAGCCTAATGCAGACTTTCTGATTCAAAAGCTCTGTTCCTCTGAGCTACTTCCATAGAGAAGAGTGAATCTCCACTCTGCCCACATCTTGGAATCACTTGAACTGCATGTTAAAAAAAAAAAAAAAGACTCCTGACAAGACCCTGTCTACCAGTGATTAAATTGGAATCTCTGTTGGTGAAACTTGGGCACAAAAGCTTTACAGATGATGCTAGGTGATGACTGGTACACCCAGTTATGTGAAACTTTGTTCTAGAAGATAAACAGGGGAAGCATTTGTTCATGAAAGAGAAAGAGCCATAAGGGCAATTTCTCATTGCCATAGAAGTCTTAGGGTGTGATTTATCATCTGAATCAGGGCACATTAAGGAGTGCACTGAGAGGGCTATTAATAAAAAGCGGGGAACAGCAAAAATAAACCAGGTCTGTCCTGGGCTAATGGATCAGTATTTCACTTCCTCCATGGCCACAAATTGAGTCCCAGGGCATTGCAACCCAATGGTAAGAACTGCTTTATTTAACTCTGCCTATTATGGCACATTTCACAAAGGATACCATGGTATTTGAAAGATAAGTTGTTTTTCCCTTTCTATCTTATAGAATATCATTTATTTTCTCTTTTAAAAGAATCACTAAAATCTTATGAGGTGGATAAACAAATTGTCATTACTTTCCAAAACCAGAAACCAATAGCTTAAATAATATTTCCATTGTAAAAAAGCTTTCCAGACAGGTGCTGTCCAAATGCCCTACTAACTTTTCTTTATTTAGTAGAATATGATATTTATTCTGAGAATTGTTCAGAATTATCTTCTCAACTACTTTATAAGCTGGGTTTTTAACTGAGTTAAATAGACCTACAGATACCCCATGTATTTTAATAATAACATAGTTACATTGATACTAAAAATATAGGGTGAATTTTGTATAATTAATAATCCTAGGCAAAATCTGTAGGAAATAAGGATACGTATTTTTGATGATGGATAATGAACTAACCCTTGTCATCTGAAGCAATGGGCCTTATCTGATTTCCATGTCTCTAAATAGAAATTCAAAAGGAACATACACAGCAGTAATGCCACCAATATAATTGTCTTGAGATTATCTAAATCACCATAGGTAAGCTTCATAACTTAAGATACATGGCCAACTACTTATTTTGAATAAAAACATTAGAAGATTTAAACGGCAAGTATTTATTGTTCACTAACGTACACTTAAAAGAAGCCCTGGGGTAAGCACTCACCTGAACCTTTTTAATCTTCCAGCTTATAAATTATACTGCTAAATTAACATAGATGCAAACAAGCTTTTCTCATATGCCATAGAGAATTGTAGGTCATAGAGGACTTCTAGAGGCTATCCTTTCGAAAATCTCTGAAAGGTACACTTGATTCAAATCTCTTTCCAATCACAAAAGTTGGTTGCCTTGATTGGAAACACAACTATACAAACTAATGCTAAGCAAATTGAATTTTGTTCAGAACCTTCCATTAGAATTGTTACTCTGGTTTATTAACAGTAAAAAAATTCCAACCTTTTTCTAGGAAATTATTTCAAATAATTATATTGTACTAGATTATTCAAGACACTAATGAGTAGTGTCTCTCATTATATTAGACATAATGATCTCTCTCTATATTACATGTCTCTATTATTATATTTATATATATTATAATATATACATATATTTATATATACTATATAAATATATTTATATATCTATATTATTATTATATATCTCTATTATATTAGATATATAGATCTCTATATTAGAGAAAGATCATATGATAAATGATAAAAAATACTTATTTAGGAAGATAAATATAAATTATCCATGTATATTCTATGTTTAGAGTAGAACTAGAAATGATTTTAACACATATAATTTTGGATCTTCACTAACTTTTGCTTTTGTGTTTACTTTTCCTTCTCAATGGCCCCTGCAGTTTCTGAAGGATTAGCCCTCTCCTGCTCTTTGGAGATTAACATGCTTCACTTATCTCCTCCAAGCAGATGCCTCTCTCTCAAATCTATACTTCAACTCTTCTTTCTTGCCACAGTCCCTCCTTTAATCTATAATTTCATATTCCCAAGTGAAACTCTCACTGGACTATCCCTTGCTATTACCAAACAATGAACCTACAAATGAATCCATCATAAAAGTTAGAGATGAACACACAGTCTTTAACAATCTTTTATAGTATTTTATATTATGCTCAATTTCCTTTGATAAAATCCTTACTATTCATCTTCACTATTTTGCATGGAATTCTTAACCTCACAGCCTTGATTTTTTTAGCTCCCCTGGGCCATGTGTTCTTTCCTACAAACATATCCTAGAAACATGTTCCAAGAGCATGCATGGGCAAGGGTAGGGTCATTCTAGTGAATCCTCTGTGACTTCGCTGATGATGGTTGGTGACTATGTCTCATCCTCACTGTAGCAGTCCTCTTCTGTTTTTCTGCTGGAAAAATTGGTGTCTCATGTAATACCAGGAACAAGGATGCTTTTCTCTGCCTCACGTCCAAAATTTAATTTCCCAGGAACCACCGAAAGAGAAAGAAGACACTGTTTGTGTCAAGAAGTTTCTAACTGGACTGCGGAAATAATGATCAACCTACTTTCTTTGCTCTACTTCTATCTGCTGTGTGAAAAACTGTCAAATTTTTTTCCCTTAAGAAATAAGGGCTACCATATTCCAATTGATCTAAATGTTATTTTAAACCAGTTTTATTTTATTCTTTTGAGTAATTTAATGAAAAGAAAGAAATCTAGTTTAGCTGTATCATAGAGAGGATAAAAAATAAAATGGAAACAGAATAATGCAACCACCCACTGTGGTCAGAGGGGAGGGTTTTATAAGATTGTTCAATCTTAAAGCTTTATAGAGAACCTAATGTGCTGTTATCAAGTCACATAAAGGAGTCCATTAAGACAAAAATCCTAGTTGTACCACTGAACACTCTGTACTAATAACACCGGACACCATGTGAACATCATCTAATTGAATAATAAAACATGCTTCAAGGGGTAGAAAGCAAAGTGACTATTTCTACAGAGACAGAAAGAATATCATATATGATTTAATTGGAAATTATACCTCTCCAGAATTAAGAGCTGTCTGTGTAATTTCGCCCCTAGTGCACATAAATAAGGGGGATATTCCTGGCTAATAAGTCAAGGCAACAAGGGATTTTTACTTTGAAGAGAGAGATTTCCCTAGATTTTCAGAAATAATTTGATTTTCCCAATATCCAATGAAGAACATGGATAGCCAAAGCTATATACATTTTGCTGTTGTTGTTCAGCCATTAAGTCATATCTGACTCTTTGTGACCCCATGGACTGTAGCACATCAGTCTTCTCTGTCTTCACTATCTCCTGGAGTTTGCTCAGTTTCATGTCCATTGAGTCAGTGATGCTATCTAACTATCTCATCCTACCACCCTCTTCTCCTTTTGCCTCCAGTCTTTCCCAGCATCAGCTCTTTTCCAGTGAGTTGTCTTTTCACATCAGGTGGCCAAAGTATTGGAGCTTCACCGTCAGTCCTTCCAGTGAAAATTCAGGGTTGATTTCCTTTAGGACTAACTGGTTTGATATCCTTGCTATCCAAGGGACTCCCAAGAGTCTTCTCCAGCACCAAAGTTCTAAAACATCAATCTTTGGCCCTTAAATTTCTTTATGGTCCAGCTCTCACATCTGTACACAACTATTGGATAAACCATAGCTTTGACTATGTAGACCTTTGTTGACAAAGTGATGTCTCTGTTTTTTAATATGTTGTCTAGGTTTGTCAAAGCTTTTCTTCTAAGGAACATGAGTCTTTAATTTCACGGCTTCAGTCAGTGTCCCCAGTGATTTTGGAGCTCCAGGCATTCATATTTAGTGTTTCTACACTGTCTAAATCATCTTATGAAATATAAGGATTGTGAATTGATTTCTTTCCAACAATCACTGATTTTTGTCATCTAAATCATTGTTTCCATGTAAAATATAAGACTACTTGAGAAAAAAAAATGTAGGAAATTTTAGAAATAAAATTTTAACATTAAGAGGGATTATTTTGAAAATCATACCAGAATCATATAATTTGACTTTTGCACTGCTTAATTCAAGGGTGGATATTTTTCTCCAAAGGTATTTTTAATATTTTTATTATTGTGAAAACCAAAAGTGTGTAAGAAGCTAACATAAATGCAGATGATTTGATTGATTTCATCATTCAACTAATGATGGACATTAATGTTGCTTCCATGTCTTGGCTATTGTAAATAATGCTGCAGTGAACCTGGGAGTACAGATATCTTTTCTGGTTGGTTTTTTCATTTCCTTCAGATAAATGTGCACAGATGGAATTGCTGGATCATAAGGTAGTTCTATTTTTAATTTCTTGATGAACCTCCATAATTTTTTCCATGATGGTGACACCAATTTACATTCCCACCAACAGTGCATAAGTATCCTTTTTCCTCTGCATCCTCTCCAATGCTTTGTATTTCTTATCTTTTTGACAATATTTGATAATAACTTTTCTGAGAGATGTGAGATGATATCTCCTCTTGGTTTGGATTTGTATTTCTTTGATATTGAGCACATTTTCATTGTTACCCATTTATATGTCTTCTTTGAAAAATTAAGCTCCTCTGCCCATTTTTAAAATGTTTATTTTTGCTATGTAGCTGTATGAGTTTTTATATATTCTGGATAGTAACATTTTATCAGCTATATGATATGTTTTCTCCCATTTGGTACTTATACATGGCTTAGTTTAAATATGAATTCAATAGATCAGAAGGAGTCAAAAGTAAATGGGCAATGATTTTTAATTTATGAAGCTTAGAAAATGACACTCTTTTAGGAGAAGTGATAAGGAGCAGTTTGCTCCCCTTTTCTCAATGATTCGTTTCTATTCTGAAGCACCAGCTCTGATCTATGTTGCTAAGCCTAGGAAATCTTCATGTGTTTGTAGTCTGCTCTTTCCCAGGCTCCAAAAGAACAAATTAATAATGCAGCTGAGATCAAATCATCAATTAGCAATTCATCACAGGATGTCTAGTTCACAGGACCTTAGATAGAAGCCCACCTCTTAGGGGAGGAGACACTAAGAGTCGCATCTGCAGGCATAGCCTCCCAGTGGATAGCCTGGAAATAAATTTGATTAAATCAACATTTTGAGCTCTGGCTGTAACATTTAAGTTACTGCCATGCATCTGGTGTCCATTCAGAAGCTCAAACAGAAAAGGAAGTCACAGCTGACATTATTGGTATGGGATGAAGCAAATAGTCTGTCTATTGCTTTAGGGAGGGAAAAAAAAAACCTAAATGAAACAATGAGGCCTTGAAATATCACAGAGTAAGCATGGACAGCCTCATTGAAAGAAATTTGCTCCAGCTGGGGAAGAATCAGTATAAAGAAAGTAAACACAAGAGAAAAAAATACACAGGTAATACATATGGAAACTGAGTAATTTTTCATAGAAGAAACTATAAAGAACATATGATTTATGTACATATAAAGAATGTATGATTTATATGGGCTTCCCTGGTGGCTCAGTAGGTAAAGAATCTGCCTGCAATGCAGGAGACATGGGTTCAACCCCTGAGTTGGGGAGATCCCCTGGAGAAGGAAATGGCAAGCCACTTCAGTATTTTTGCCCGGAGAATCCCATGGACAGAGTAGCCTGGCATGCTGCAGTCTATGAGGCTGCAAAGAGTTGAATTGAAGGGACTGAGCACACATGTGATTTATATATTACTTTGGCAAAAGAGAAAATGACATTTAAAAAAGTTAAAAAGGCATGCCTATTCATGGTCTTGTGTGTGGAAGTGGCTGTAAATTACTTCTGCAAACATTTATTGAGTATTTAACTTCATACCAAACAGTATTCTAGCACCAGCATTGCATGTTGAACAAGGCAGGTATGATTCTTGCTTTCACTGAACTTATTTTCTTATTGAAATGGATAGAAATATTCAAGTAAATATCAGCTTAAAATTATTTTTGAAATTATGAATCCTATGAAGAAAATCACAGTAGGAAGTGAAATCGAGAGTTAGTGAGGTGGGTAGAAAACTATGCTGGATGGTGGTCTGAAAAGACCTGTTTAAGGTGGGAATTTGAGCCTGTATGATGAGTAGCACCAGGAAGAGCACCAGGAAGAGGAAGAATGAGAACGAAGGCTGTGAGCCAGGAAAAATCTTGGAATATTTGAGGAAGAGGAAGACAAGCAGGGCATCCAGAGGGCAATGTATGAGGAAGAGGGAAGTCAGAGACATAGACGTCAAAGACGAGTTCAGAGAGCAATCTCTCTCTGGTTAGTCATTTGTTATGACTTACAGTTCAGCTATGGTTTTTCTAGTAGTCATGTAAAGATGTAAGAGTTGGACCATAAAGAAGGCTGAGTGGCAAAGAACTGATGCTTTCAAATTGTGGTGCTGGAAAAGATTCTTGAGAGTCCTTTGGACAGCATGGAGATCAAACCAGTCGATCCTAAAGGAAATCAATCCTGAATATTCATTGGAAGGACTGATGCTGAAGCTGAAGCTCCAGTGCTGATGCAAAGAGCCAACTCATTGAAAAAGACCCTGAAACTGGGAAAGACTGAAGGCAAGAGGAGAAGGGGGCGACACAGGACGAGATTATTAGGTGCCATCACTGATTCGATGGACATGAATCTGAGCATACTCCAGGAGATGGTGAGGAACAGGGAAGCCTGGTGTGCTATAGTGCATGGGGTCACAGACTGAACAACAACAACAGCTCAGGTTAAAAATGTGAAATAATGGTTCTTTTCACTGGTACTTTGAAAAGAAGGCCATCATGAGGTCAGCTCTTGGCTGGACTTTGAATTAAAGGAAATTTCTGAAGTTGACAGCTGTCCCTGGGACAGCAATTGGTATCAAAAAGCAGGTGTCAGAAGCAAGCAGTTAGGATGAACAAGAGAGGAAGATTTTGGTGGGATAACCTACTATTCCTTATCTTTTTTTCTGAGACATGTTTACAATATCTCTTTGGACTGAGAAGCAGGGAAATTGCTCTGATTTAGAAGCATAAGATTTTGTGTTTTCACATAAGAAGTTCCTAAGATATTGTGTAATAGAAATAGTTCTTTCTGAACCTTGAGTATATTCTCCATGGGTTATTGCAATTGCATTATGTGATGCCTAATTCCTATTAGCTCTTACATTTTATGATCATTTGAGACTTGGATCTAGCTGTAGCAGGACTGAGGCAATCCTGCTTGGTTACAATCCTGGATGGTTACAATCTGAATGTATCCAGAATCAGTTAAGATTTCAGATTTGGGGAAGAAGAAAAGTTCTCAACAATTTGGCAGAACAAGACAACAGATGATAAACAGAAAGAAGGTCTAGACTCACTGAGTTTCCAAAAATCCTGTGTTTAAGAGAAAAATACCTATTCATGGAATCTCAGAATGGACTGCATGGAATCTGAGATTTCATGTCAAAATTTCAACATCTAGAAGAATTCAAAGAGGAAGGATTTGTTGGGAAAGGGAGTTGGGAACAATATTGTGATGGAAGGTGCTCTGGACTCTTGATCCAAATGAAAAGTTTGAGTGATGCATCTTGGTTCAGAATTGACTCAGAACAGGTGTATCAGTGTTTTGTGGTCTTTCAAAAATGTGGACATCATTTGGAAAGATCACTCCACCAAAAGGAGAGATTTGATTGTGAGCTTGCCTTTGATGATTTTTCTCACACAAATGGGGAGAAATAAATATAGAAAACAGTTTTAGGCTTCTGATAGCCCAGTGGAGTGACCATCATAATTTATTGTTACACATAGAAAAGGAAGAAAATATTATATGCATGGACTCAACCTCATTTTTTTAAAATACAGCTTTAAAAATTTTGTATTGCAAAGTATAATGACTGGACTCTAGATAACATTACTCAACAAGAATATTATTTTAAAAATGAGAATTCTCAATCATAAAGGTCACAAGTTGCATACTGTGTTCTCTGGGTTGCCTTTTCTGGTGTAGAACCATGTATACTGAGGCAACAGTAATCTAAGGTCCCGTATTGTCACTTACTGCACCCAAGGCAGAGCCTCTGTTCCACAAAGTGGAAGAGAAGAGCCCCCAGTTCTTAACTGCACTGCACAGGGCCACAGGCAGCTGGGGCGAGATGAGAAGTGCTGAAACCCCTCTATTCCCCAGAAGATAACCCTCTGATGGGGAGCTGGGAGATGAGGACAGGAAGACCATGTTTTTGGTGGCACCAATGCCTAAGTCCATTTCCAATGGACTGTCCCTGTTGCTGAGTTGGACGTGAGGAGGGAGAGTCTTGGTTCTAATATCATAGACGTGCCTTTCTTTCATTTTTTTTGTGAAATTTTTAAAAAATTTTCTTTACATTATCATGTCGGTTTTGCCATACATTGACATGAATCCGCCAGACGTGCCTTTCTTACACAACTCTTCATAGGTTGCCTTGAGTAGAGGTTTCTTCAGTTCCTGTTTGTCCTTAGGACAATTTCCAGAGACTTGGAATTTTGTTTTAAAAATTACCTTTATCTGCTTCACCTGAGAACAGTTCAGTGGAGTTCTTTATACTTTCATCACCCTCCACCTTGCTTTCAATCCACCATCAATGCATTATTCTTTTCCAACTCCTTATGAATCCACATAAAGTTCATTTAACAACAACAAAAAAAAATCATAGAATAATTACACAAGTATAAGTCGCTTTATTCACGTCTGACTCTTTGTGACACCATGACTATAGCCTGTCAGTCTCCTCTGTCCTTGGGATTTTCCAGGCAAGAATACTGGAGTGGGTTGCCATTCTCTTCTCCAGGGGATCTTCCTGACCCAGGCATCAAATCCAGAACTCCTGTACAGCAGGCAGGTTCTTTACTATGTGAGCCACCAGGGAAGCCCACAAGTATTTATGCAGGATAATTATTCAGTGCACTTCTCTGTTTCTAAGCAAGCTTTAAGCAGACCAGTAAATGACTTTTTCTTCTTCTAGACTTGTATAAGAGAAAGAAGCTCTTTCCACTTCTGCAGTCTGTGAATATACTGCCAAGAACAAGTTATTGCTGATAGTGGAAGGGAGTTAGCATGAAGTTTATTGATGTGGGCTAAAGGGGAAGATTAAGGGATGTATACTGGACACCCAGTCCTTAGTGTTTCCAGTAAATTGTTTAAGTGAATTATTGAATATCTGGCTCAAGGAATAGGTTCTGTCAGGTCAGTATCGATGGGCTCTCTTCCCTACCATATCCTATTCTTCCTAATTCCCCAGTTCCACCAATATTTATACTCATTTAAAATATCACAAGCAGGGCATTTGCCAAGGTCACTCAGGAACATTCAACAGTGACATTGCTGGACAGATAGTCATGGTGTTTTTGATGAACGTGCCCTCTGAAATGAGAATGGCAGGAATGCTATAGTGTAGATTTATCCAATACTTCTAGGTGCCCATGACAATCTGATTTTCAGATAAACTTATTTCATGGCATTTTTTCTGTCCTCTGGTCAGAGAGATGAGGGTTTAAGAAGGTGAAGAAGATAGTGAAGAGACAGATCAGACCCTGAGTGCAGACTGACAAGCCAGTGGAGCAAAGAGAGGGGACCCTAGAGATGATAAACATGGGAAAGTCTGGGACTTGCTAACTGTTGTCCAATCAGAATGTCAAAGCCTCTGCCATGCCTCTAGTTATTTTGCTTTTAAAAAATCTTTTGGGCCAAGCCTGATTTGCCTTTTGAAATAAAACATTGGCAGGCTTAGAATACACCACACAGCACATGTGGATGGTGTGGGGGAAAAGCAAACAGAATCAGAAAGGACTAAATCGTTTCTAACTCAGAAGAGAAAGCTGGTAGGGAAATGCAGACCACCAACACCGAATAATTTCATCTCACTATAAATATTAATAGCACATTCTCTGAGAAAGCAAATCAGCAAGGTAATGACTGAAGGATGTTGATGGAGTATTTGTTTTGTTTCTTCTTGGGAATAACATTCTTTGACCACAGTAGCTGGTAGATAAAGTTCTGACTGCATGGACATCTAGCATAAACCAAAGAGATTTCCTCATTTATGTTATAGGTTTGGTGCAGAAAATCAAGTTGGGGAGTGCAGGTAAAAAACATATCTTTGTCCTAGAACTCAAATGAACTTCATTGGCTATTCACTTCAAACAAACTAGATAATCTTCACACCGGATTTTGTCCTTTACAGACAAACTGTAAATGAATATAAATAGTTTCAGCTAGAACTGTCACACTTTTATCCAGAAGGGTTTTATTCAAAACATTTCCCATGATAAAATTGGCCATGTGGTAGAAAGTAAAAAAAAAAAGGGGGAGTATTTTAATTTTTGCATGGGCACACCCTCGAGTTTACATTCTGTCTACTGAGCTGTAGATGTAATACAAAAAATTTAGAAGAATGTTCTCTCCTACAGCTGCTTAGGAGTAATTAGATATAAGAATATTTATTCTAATTATTCTATAATAACTATATATTATAGAAGAAGAAAACTGGAGGGGTTGGAGGAAAAGAGACTGAGAGTGATAGCCAAAAGACCAGGCTTTCATTGCCTGCAATATTTGACTTCAAATTCTAATCATTTATTAAATCTTGGTCCTCCCTACCAGGTTCCAGGCTTGCAAGGCAAAGATTCAGTCTTTGTTGTTGTTGTTAGAGATTCACTCTTACCTATTGCTGACTCTGCAGTTTTAAAATACTGCCTAAAAACACATTAGCTATGATAAATAGATGAATACTATTCTAAGATATTTTCAACAAAGAAAATAATGTTTGGGGAATAACGTTACTGACTGTCACCTTCCCTTCTTTTTCTAGAGTTGGCAGCATCAGGAAAAGACATGTTTGTGTCCAAATGGGACCGAGCTCCAGCTTCTTAGCTTGGGGCTGGGTTATAAACCTGGTGTTAGAGTCTTTAAGGAGACAGAAATACTGCGCTTCTTCTCCAGCCAGGAACATGATAGTCATGTACTTTCTCACTTTCTTTTAAGATATGATTGTTTTCACCAATGAAACAAGAGCAGAAGTGCCATACTACCTTTCTGAAAGCCTGTGCACAATAGTTCTTGTTTCCTGCCATGGTTATTTTGGAAGTATGGATCAAGCTGGACCCTCCATCAGCCAAGGTCACTGAGTGACCAGGGAGATGAGAACCTGCCAGCCCCTATGACAAAATGCTTTTCAAATGTTACTGCCTGCTGTCAATTCTAGGATTGAAAGCACAATCGTTTTCCTCCACTTATTTTTTTCCCCACAATTAGAAATGAATGGGATATCAGTTAAAACTGTACAGAAAAGCCAATGAGTGGCACACTGATCATCTGAGATGAGGTGCACCTCCACAGTCTCTGAAAAACAGCTGGAGTGCTTATTTAGCAGTTTGGGTGGTTGGTTAGACTGAAAATAACACTGATTTTCCATACTTAGATTCACTTTGTGCCCAGTTTCACAACTTGTTATATTTTTCTTAAAATTAATGTCACAAACCTTAAACTGCAGTGTACTGGTGAAGTTTCTAGGGAGTAGTCTATAGCTAATAAAGATAAAAATACTTTACATTTAAACATTATGAGAACAAAAATACTTGGAATATAACAACATGGGGCTTCCCAGGCAGCTCAGTGGTAAAGAATCCACCTGCCAATTCAGGAGACATAATGAGACGTGGGTTTCATCCCTGGATAGAGAAGATTGCCCTGGAGAAGGAAATGGAAACCCACTCCAATATTCTTGCCTGGAAAATTCCATGGACAGTGGAGCCTGGTGGGCTACAGTCCATGGGGTCCGAAAAGAGTCAGACACAACTTAGAGACTAAACAACAACAAATATAACACCATAAGATAGTCTTGTAGAATGAGACAAGCTATGAGATTTAATAATATTATTCTTTATCCTTAGGGTATATGGCAATGCTGAGAGACGTGAGTATAGATAGAATTGCAGATTAAAAATCTATTAAAAATATCTATAGTAATGAATGACAATTTAAGGACTTGTTTTTCAACAGGAATAAGCCAATTCTAAATACCTGATATAATTGTGTGGTTCAAATAGCATTGGGAAAGTGATTAGGCTTAGATTTTTTACTTCACTTTGAGCTATCTTGGAAGAAATGTATCCAGATACCACTTTTCTACTTTTCCTCTTTTTCCTAAACTAAATTCCCAGTAACTAATATTCATATGAAAAGGGAAAGTGTTAGTTGCTCAATCATGTCGGGCTCTTTGCGACCTCATGGACGGTAGCCCTCCAGTCTCCTCTGTCCATGGAATTCTCCAGGCAAGAATACTGGACTGGGTAACCATGCTCTTCGCCAGGGGATCTTCCCGACCCAGGGATCAAGCCCAGATTTCCTGCATTGCAGGCAGATTCTTTACCGTCTGAGCCACCAGGGAAGCCCAAAATTCATGTACTTAGTAACAATAATCATAATAACAACACTACACACATATCTTCTAATGTACTACAACAATAATATCTCATTTGTAGTTTGAACTTCATATAACTAAATTTCAACTCACTGATGTCCCATGACAACCTGATGAGATGGGAGATACTATTATTTTTACTTTTAATGATAAGAAACTGGATAAAAATAATGCCGTGCATAATGTTCTTGGAGCACTGTACATTTGTCTGTCTTTTTGACCTTCCTTCACACCTGACATGCCAACTCCAGATCACCTACCCCCATGTAGTGTGCTAAAGAAATTCACAGTCTACAATTTGGACTAGACACCTGTACTGTGACTCATGCTCTGCCAGGTACCAGCTGCCCTTATTCTAAAAGGGGAAAAATCAGTACTATCAGGTCTTTGTGAGAATGGAATGAGATAATATATATTAACCACTTAGATTAGTGCCTGCCACATAGCAAAGTCTCAATAAATTATCAGTTCAACTATTACCGATTCTTGTTTCTCAGCCACCAAAAATATTTAGGCTATGAGAAAACTTTGCCAGTTGACCTATTAGAAATGACTGCTATGTAATTGCAGCCTACTTTGAGCTCATCTTCAGAGTACTCTTTAAGCTATTTGTCAACACAGTCTGTCAAATGTTATTCATTCTGAAGCCTGTGCAAGACCCACTCAGAGTTTGCCATGAAAGTGCAAAGTCATACAGCATGAATTTCTTCATCCACAACACAAAAATTAATTGAGTTTACAAGAAGGCAGTGCAGTGGTGATGATAAAACTCAGCTTTTGGAGTCAGATTCCCCAGTTCTAGCTCCAGCTCTGTTGCTCCTTGTACCTCACTTTTCTCATCTTTAAAGTGAAGATGCTCATAATTTCTACTTAAAAGATTTATTTTGAGGCTTGAGTATGTTAATATATGGGAAGTGCCTGACATAGTAAGCATTATATGTTTTTTTAATTGAAGTATAGTTGATTTACAATATTATGTTAGCTTCAGTTGTATAACAAGTTCTGCTAGCATGAATTAATTCAAGCTGTTAGCTATCAACGATGAACTTATTAGCTACAGCTCAGGATTCAAAGCAAAAAGGTATAATCTGTATATAACATCTTCTCTCAAAGAATTTAGAGTGTTCAGGGAGTTAGAGATGATAACACAGCTAGAAGACCAGGTGGTAAGTAGAATAGAAGAAGACATATGCATATATGTGAAATCTTTAAAAAAAACAAACAAAAAAACCCCACTGATATAGACAAGCTTATTTTCAAAGCAGAAATAGAGACACTGATGTAGAGAACAAACTGTGGATACCCATGGGGTAAGGCGGGGTAGAATGAATTGGGAGATTGGGATTGACATGCACATATTATTGATACTATGTATGTGTATGTGCATGTGCACACTCAGTTGCTCAGTCGTGTCCAACTCTTTGTGACCCTGTAGACTGTAGCCCACCAGGCTCCTCTGTCCAAGGAATTTCCCAGGCAAGAGTACTAGAGTGAGTTGCCATTTCCTTCTCCAGGGGATCCTCCCAACCCAGGGATCCCCCACATCTCTTGCATCTCCTACATTGGCAGGCAGATTCTTTACCACTGGTACGACTTGGAAAGCCCAGTACTATGTATAAAATAAATAATTAACAAAAACCTACTGTATAGCACAGGGAACTTGACTCAATGCTTGGGAAGGAAGTCCAAAAATAAGGGATATATGTATAGGTATAGCTGATACACTTTGCTGTTCAGTAGAAATTAACACAACATGGTAAAGCAACTCCTGCAATGATAGGCGGGTTCTTTACCTCTAGGGCCACCTGGGAAGCCAAAGCAACTATGCTCCAAAAACTTTTTTTTAATTTTAAAAAAAATTTTAAAAATGTACAAAATATTGCCAATGTCTAGTGTACCACAATGCTAGAGTAGTTAGGATGGAAATAAATATTATTTCCATTTTATGGGAGAAAAAAATTCCAAACTTAGATGAAATGATCATGCAGTTACTGAGCGTTAGAGGAGACTATTGAACCTAAACGTCTAACTTGGTACCCTAGTGTTTCCACTACATCATTCTGTTTTTTATTTTCCCTCCATTATTCTTTTTCTCACTTCCATGTTTTTCTGGCAAGCCAGGAAAGAAAAATGGAAAAGAATCTTTTTATCTAGCCACAGAGTAACCAAGCTATTTATATTTGCAGCCATACTTTGCAGTAACAATTCACACACCTATTTAAAGTTCAGCTCCTCAATTTAGGGAGTTGACCCCATTTTCTCTCAAATACTCAAGTATTTCACTCCTGAAATTCTTCCCTTTCTCCCTTGCATAATTCTTTTCTCATTATTAAAATGTTCCTGCTGTCATCCTGGGCTTCCCTGATGGCTCAGTGAGTAAAGAATCCTCCTGCAATGCAGGAAATATAGGAGATGCAGGTTTGATTTCTGGATTGGGAAGATCCGCTGGAAGAGAAAATGGCAACCCACTCCAGTATTTTTGTGTGGGAAATTCCATGGGCGGAGGAGCCTGGTGGGCGATAGTCCTTGGGATTGCAAAGAGTCAGACATGATTTAGCATGTGCACACACAGTCATACCAGTATGCTGTAAATCCCATCCCCTCCAGCTTCTGTTCTATTTTTCTGCCTCATTTTATAGCCAAATTTCTGGGAGTAATTTATACTCACTTCCCCTACTTCCCCACCTCTCCTTCTCTCTTAGGCCCATTACAGTTATACCACTTTCCCATGGCTTCAATGAAAGTGCTTTTTAAGGCCATTTATGAGCTCTAGATGGTCAAATCTGACAGTTATTTCCCTGTTTTTATCTCATACAGCAGAGTTGGAGAAATAGATAGATAAGTAAAAGTTAAAAGCCCTAGAGGTTCCCAGAAAAATCTGTTGGTCATAGAAGCCTCAACTATGAAACTTTATGACCAGGAAGCACACTTGGAGTCTTACTGTATCTCCAAAGGCAAATTTAGAAAGGGGTACCCCTGAGATTTGAGACTGGGGTTAAGTCATAACTATGAGTGTGGCATAGATCTGGAAAGTCAGAATTTGTAAACTGAGTGAGCTTCAAGGGTGTAGGGAAGATGGTGGCCTTATCTTTGGAAGAGAAGAGACAATCAGAATTTGTCTCTGGTCTTGTCTTGGAAAACAAGAATCTCGAAGAGCTGCTGTTTCAACTTCTGAACTTAGATAGTTTTATTGTGTGTTATAGTTTGGCACAGGTTATCTATTTTGAAAATCAGGCTTCCCTGATGGCTCAGTGGTAAAGAATCTGCCTGCCAAAGCAGGAGATGCAGGTTTGATTCCTGGGTTGGAAAGATCCCCTGGAGGAAGAAATGACAACCCACTCCAGTATTCTTACCTGGGAAATTCCATGGACAGAGGAACCTGGCAGGCTACAGTCCATGGGGTTGCAAAGAGTCAGATGCGACTTAGCAACTAAACTGCCAGCAACAGCCATACTTTAGTACAATTTGTCTGTTTTGAGAATCATACTATAGTTTGTTTTGCAAGAAAAAGTTTTTATTCTATCTCAAAAGGATTCTTAGTTCTTTCATACGGAAGGAAACTGGAACATTTGGTCTGGTACTCAATTACTTAGACAGCCCCTTAAGAAGATTTTAGTGCTCATCCTGACACTTGAACTCACTTATAAGCATGCCAATCTATATATTTCTGCTTTTAAGAATCAATATTTTTAGATATATTTTCAAGCATATGTCCTTATTTCTTTGTACAGTGCCTCTTCAATGATATAAATATCATCCCATCTGAAGTAGAAACATGGCCTGAATTCATAGTTGAGGCTCTAATGGTTACAGGTTTTCTCTCACCTCAGTCTCCTGGAACATTCCTAAAAATCTAGAAGTAACAAAAAGGGACTAAGAATGGAACCAAACTTGGTGTTCTATGGTTTGTATGATTTTACCCCATAGTAAAGACTTAGGTGAAGAGATCTAGAATCATTTCAATTATCTTATTTTCAATTTCATAGAAGTATAGACACTAAAGATGAGAAATGAGGGATGCTCCCATTATATTCCTTGGCGGCTCAGACATTAAAGAATCTGCCTGCAATACAGGAGACTGGGGTTCGATCTCTAGGTCAGCAATATCCCCTGGAGAAGGGAATGGCTACCTACTCTGGTATTCTTGCCTGCAAAATCCCATGGGCAGAGGAACCTGGCAGGCCACAGGCCATGGGGTCACAAAGAGTTGGACACAACTGATCCACTAACACACTCCAGCAGTGAGTTGGCATCACTGATTATCTACCAGCAGAGAAAGACAAAAAAAGAAAAACAATCTAAAAGACTAATAAAACTAATTAATACTAATAAAATACATTTAATTTTCCCATATGCATGATATATTTTATGACTCTTTATAAGACCAAGTGTGTGTGTGCTTAGTCACTCAGTTGTGTCCAACTCTGCAACCCCACGGACTTCCCTGGTAGTTCAGATGGTAAAGAATCTGCCCGAAATGTGGGAGACCAGGGTTCGATCCCTGGGTTGGGAAGATCCTGGAGAAGGGAATGGCAATCTACTTCCGTATTCTTGCCTGGGGAATTCCATGGACAGAGGATCCTGGCAGGCTACTGTCAATGGGATTACTAAGAGTCGGACACGACGGAGTGACTAACACACATAAGACCACATGAACTTTAATATTTTCTGAATGATTCAGTTAGTAGTACTATCAACTATTTTAATTATGATATGTTAATGCCCCAAAGCCTTCAGAATCTGGCCTAAATTGTTTTATCCCAAATAAGTAGTTTTCAAAGGTCTCATTTATTGTGAGATAGTATAATTACAAACAAAAGTCATAGAAGTATGGAATGCATTGTAGAAAGATTTTAATAACAATGAATATACTTTTACAACAGACAGAATAAGGTCTTAAAGAATTATATATTGATTATCTGGAGAATTTTCTTGGGCTTAAGACTTCCTCTGCCAGTAGTGTCAGAGAGCTCACTGCCTGCTCTATCTGGGCATTTGAATGCATAATGCAGAAAAAAAAGCCCAAGAATGTTGAACTGGGTTATCAGCATATTTTTAAAAATTTTCTTTACATTATTGTGTTGGTTTTGCCATACCTTGACATGAATCTGCCATGAGTATACATATGTTCCCCTTCCAGAATCCCCCTCCCTCCTCCCTCCCAATTCCCTCTCTCTGGGTCATCCCGGTGCACCAGCCCTGAGCATCAAACCTGGGCTGGTGATTGATTTCACATATGCTAATTAACATGTTTCAATGCCGTTTTCCCATATCATCCCACCCTTGCCCTCTCCCATAGAGTCCAAAAGACTGTTCTATACATCTGCATTTCTTTTGCTGTCTCGCATACAGGGTTCTTGTTACCATCTTTCTAAATTCCACATATATGCATTAGTATACTGCATTTTTGTTTTTCTTTCTGGCTTACTTCACTCTGTAAACAACCCAATCCAAAAGTGGGCCAAAGAACTAAACAGACATTTCTCCAAAGAAGACATAAAAATGGCTAACAAACACATGAAAAGATGCTCAACATCACTCATTATCAGAGAAATGCAAATCAAAACCACAATGAGGTACCACTTTACACCAGTCAGAATGGCTGCCATCCAAAAGTCTACAAGCAATAAATGCTGGAGAGGATGTGGAGAAAAGGGAACCCTCTTACACTGTTGGTGGGAATGCAAACTAGTACAGCCACTATGGAGAACAGTGTGGAGATTCCTTAAAAAACTGGAAATAGAACTGCCATATGACCCAGCAATCCCAAGGAAACCAGAACTGAAAGAGCCACGTGTACCCCAATGTTCATCGCCGCATTATTTATAATAGCCAGGACATGGAAGCAACCTAGATGTCCATCAACAGACGAATGGATAAGAAAGCCGTGGTACATATACACAATGGAATATTACTCAGCCATTAAAAAGAATTCATTTGAATCAGTTCTACTCAGGTTGACGGAACTGGAGCCTATTATCAGCATATTTTGTGATCTACCTCGGACAAGAGCCAAGAGGGCTGTTATCATCTTCTAGTCGTTAGAACATCATTATGGAATTTCTACAAATAGATAGCTATTATTTTGATGCAATTCAAATTGTAGCTTTTGCCATAATAAGCTATGTAGGCTGAGAATACTGTCAACAAAAGTGTTGATCAGATTATTACTGTAACCACTATATATGTAATTTTTTAAAGTTGTTTTGCAGCTTAACCCACATGATCTTTCTCTGACAGTGGCATGTTGTATTCACTGAAGAACAGTAAACATGAGGGGAGAAACTACTTTTTGCTTTAACTTTTGCAATGGTTGTGCTTTGTTTAAAGCCTGTGCTTTGAACAAATATGCATGTGCTTCTTGATAGCCTACCCCTCTGTACCTGATAGGAAATATTGTTACTTTGGTTTTTTGTTTGTTTATTATTTTTCTGGCCACAGCGTGGTGGCATGTGGGATCTAGTTCCCTGATGGGGGATCAAACCTATGACCCCTGCATTGGAAGCATGGAGTCTTAACCACTGGACCGCCAGGGAAGTCCCAAAATGCTGCTGCTGCTGCTGCTGCTGCTGCTGCTAAGTCGCTTTAGTCACATCCGACTCTCTGCGACCCCATAGACGGCAGCCCACCAGGCTCCACCATCCCTGGGATTCTCGAGGCAAGAACACTGGAGTAGGTTGCCATTTCCTTTTCCAATGCATGAAAATGAAAAAGTGAAAGTGAATTCGCTCAGTCGTGTCCGACTCTTCGCGACCCCATGGACTGCAGCCCACCAGGCTTCTCCGTCCAGGCAAGAGTACTGGAGTGGGTTGCCATTGCCTTCTCTGCAAAATACTGCTACCTTAAGTTAAAGAAGATGCTCTACTTTCCTTTCCAATAATTCATAAACATGCCCTTAAAGCAGTTGCCTAATTGTCTTTGCTCATGTTGTTTCCAAACTTATTTACTATTAATACAAATTTTACAAACACGGTATTGAACTTATACTTTTCTAGGGGTAACCTTTTCTTCTTGTCTACAATCCAGATTTTAAGTGTATATTACTTTGATTCTTCCCATGGCTGTAATTTAACAGACAGTCATTACCTGTAATTATAGAACAGTATGTTTTTATCATCTGACATGGTGAATATTTCCAAGAATTGACCTGATCCTCTTCAGTAATATTCCTTCTGAAGTACCAACTTGGACAAAATGACACTGAGTCAAAATGCTAAACATCCTTGTGTGTTGTAAACTTGATCAGAATAGAAATTAATTTGCAATCCAAAGGTAAATTAGGCACTTTAAGAGAAATGTTAATGAAATGGAAGAAATAGTTTAGTCTTATACTGTATATTAAAGCAAAGATTTACTTAAGAAACTCTTGATGACAGGAAAATTTATTATATCTGTGAAGATACATTACAGTTCTGTTTATGTGCAATTACAAAATGAGTTATTCTGAAGTCAGCTTTTTTTTTCCTGAGCAAAGTTAACAGTCATTTTTCTGTAGAATCAGTTAGACAAAGCTGTAGTATACCTGACTCAGCATTTATGATGACAAGATAAATGACCCACCTTCAGATCTGGTCGTTAGATTAAAAAAATGTCTTATATTAAGGCAAAATCTTACTGGGAAGCCTGAATAGAGCCTGGACCTTGATTTTATCTAAGTATTTCAATGTACATCACAAATATTAAATGCATTTTCTTCGAATTCGCATAAGCAATGTATTAAGAAAGCTCTGTATAAGCCAAAAAGTAAACCCTGGAAGGATGCCAAAAACCCAGAAGAAATCGAAGGGTAAAAATGGAAATCAAAGAGCAGACCTAAAAGGATGTAGTGTACAGTGCCTTGACTTGTTTCATCTTCACAGAAACTTGTGTCCGCTTCATCTGGAGACACAGTCCAGGCCCAATGCCTTGTGCTTGACACTTGGCTTCAGAGTCAGTAAATAAAACTGTCTTCCAACTTCCCTCAGTTCGCCTGACTTTAAATATCTCAACCATCCCACTATAAAAAGTCGTAAGGGCTTACAAAAACAATCGTAAGGACAAAGAACACCTCAGACAAAGGCATCTTGAATGCCTCCCTCTGCTCTTCATCCCCAAGACTATCTGAAGATCAATCAGAGTATTTACTCTGACGTCTAAATGGCTATCTGTGGTGCAAACGAACTCTTGCAATGTTGACACCAATGTACTGTGAGGTGGTAAAGTGGTTTTGGATGTATCCCCAAACAGTAACTTTTGTAAAGCACATTTTATGCACCTCCTTAAAATACAATTTCATACAGAGCCTCATTATATAAAGCAGACAAAAGCAGATATTCCTTGGTAGAATCTCGGGTGTCAGCCTTTGAACACCTTGAAGGAACTGTTGGGCTTCCTAAACAGAGTAAAAATTGTCAGAACTATAATTGAAGTGATGTGGTATAATGATTAGACAAATGGACCTGGGAGCTAGGTGTTCTGGTTGGGAGTCTGATCTCTGCCATGTTCTAAACATATGAGGCCACTTCACGTCTCCTAGGTCTTGGTTTTCTCATCTGTAATTTGGGGTTATGAGAATTAAGTTAGTTAACCTGTGTAACTTGAACTGTGGTCCTAGAGAAGATTCTTGAGAGTCCCTTGGACTGAGGGGAGATCGAACCAGTCAATCCTAAAGGAAATGAACTCTGAATATTCACTGGAAGGACTGATGCTGAAGCTGAAGCTCCAATACTTTGGCTACCTGATGCAAAGAGCTGGCTCAATGGAAAGACTCTGATGCTGGGAAAGATTGAAGGCAGGAGAAGGGGACGATAGAGGATAAGATGGTTGGATGGCATCGTTGACTCAGTGGATGTGAGTTTGAACAAACACTGGGGCATAGTGAAAGACAGAGAAGCCTGGCATGCTGCAGTCCACGGGGTACCAAAGAGTCAGACACGACTGAGTGACTGAACAACAACATTTGTAAAGTTATTTACAGTAGTCATATACCAGTGTTTGTTAAAAAAAAAAAGTCTTCCTTAATTTATTCATTTTAATGTTCTTTGAAATGAAGAGTAAGGACATGTACTAATATAGGACAAGGTTTTATTGCTAGGATATTATATTGGGTTGGCCAAGAAGTTTGTTAGGATTTTTCCAAATGATGTTACAGAAAAACCTGAACAAGATTTTGGCTAACCCAATACTTCCTAATAGGACTGTTATTCTGAAATCTACTCTCCATTGGTTGGTCTTATCCTAGAGAAATCAGCCACCACTGTGATTCCAGACCTGAACGTGCTTGTATATGTGTGTTACTGTGTGATCTTTTCCCATGTGGGATATGCTATGCTTACATTCATTTTTGAAGATTAATGAGAATTTTTTAAAAAAAACTATAAAATAGCTATTTCTAATTTAGAATCACTTTCTCAATCTGCTCTTCTCTGTCTTTCTCTACCTGTTAACTTCATTAACACTAATATAGACTAATACAATTTAATACTATCTCTCAAAACTATTCTAGGATATTTTTAATGGCCCCTTGCAATCATTGTGCAATTTTCACTCAATTTGAAGTAGAGATAAGCCAACCAACAATCCTTTCTCAACCGAGCTGTGTTTTCTACTTGTGTATCTGGAGTTTGAATAAAGCCATCATAAATCAGATAGAATCAAAATTTAAGAAGTAATCATAGTTCTTGTTTGCATTAAGTGATTTTTGTATTTTGTTCTGTTTTGTGATAACTTGTAAACCATTTATTTAGACCTTCCCAGGTGAAGCAGTGGCAAAGGAATCCAGATGCCAGTGGAGGAGACTCAAGAGACGTGGATTCAATTCCTGAATCAGGAAGGTCTCCTGGGGGAGGAAATGGCAAGCCACTCTGGTATACTTGCCTGGAAAATTCCATGGACAGAGGGAGCCTGGTGGGCTAAAGCCCATGGGATTGCAAAGAGTCGAACAGGATTGAGTACAATTGATTGAAATGTTGAAACAGCCAGGTGTGACATGGGAAATGAAGGATGATGATACCCATCACAACGAAATGTCTGCTTGTCATTAGTAATTGTCTGCTGCACTCTGGACACTTCTCTTATTCCTAGCAGACAACATTGGTTCTTTAGGGTCTGTCATTCTCTGGCTCCCAATGTAGAGCTTTGATTTTGGCAAATATACAGCTGATGGTAGGGTGTAAAGTTCCTGACACGGGAGAGAAGAATAGGGCATTTAATAGCATTTATTTCTGGAGGAAATTATAAGAATTTGCATTGAATTGGAGAAAATGACTGCAAAGCAGGGAAAGCACTCTGTGCTACAGAGAGCAAAAAGCACATTCTGTCCTTGTACGTTCATTACCCACTGAGTTCAGACAGAACATGGCTTTTTTCTCCAGAGCCACCTCCATGATTAGGGTTCTAAAGGATGGTGGCACGGTGAAATAAAGAGCTGATTGGGAAAATTGCTAGTTGGTAGAATGCACGTTTGGAGTTTTACTGCTGATAGTGGGCTTACATAATGCTTTCATTACCTGTGACTACATCTGATGGGTCTAGTTAGAAAAGGTCTTTTAATTGCTGAATCTTCTCGAGAAAAAAAAAACAAAAACTGGCTGAAAGAATAAGTTGACTACATTGCTAAAATAATGCCAATAGCTACTCAAAACTTCAGGCTTTCAGGGCCTTTAATATGACATTCTTGGCTGAAAGCAAGCATTTCTCCTTTCATTCTGCATTTTGCATGTGGGAAACAGGAAAACAAACAAAATACCACAAGGAGAAACTAGTTTTTTTAAATTCTTATGTATGAGATAATGGTTATTTTTCTGATTTCAAAAATGATCTCTTCACTGTATAGTACATGGTAAAAAGGAAAGTATTAATAAAGAAATGAAAATAGCCATTAGTCTATTTTAAGCAAATTATTTTTTCTCTGTGTGTGTGTATGTGTGCTGGGGGATATGAGAGCTAATATTTCTATATCCTTTCATTTTAATTAAACTGTACCACATAACTTCCCTATGCTGCTGCTGCTAATGCTGCTAAGTCGCTTCAGTTGTGTCCAACTCTGTGTGACCCCATAGACGGCAGGCTCCTCTGTCCCTGGGATTCTCCAGCAAGAATACTGGAGTGGGTTGCCATTTGCTTCTCCAGTGCATGAAAGTGAAAAGTGAAAGTAAAGTCACTCAGTTGTGTCCGACTCTTAGCGACCCCATGGACTACAGCCTACCAGGCTCCTCTGTCCATGGGATTTTCCAGGCAAGAGTACTGGAGTGGGGTGCCATCACCTTCTCCGTAACTTCCCTATATCACATACATATATGCTATATATATATTATATGAATACATACTACATGTATGGACACACTATGATTTATTTATTTAAACTTTTTGCAACTATGGCATTTACATAGAAAAACGTTTAAAGTACTATGATGAATATCAATGCACAAATATCTTGTACATAAGTTATTTCTCTAAGAAAAATTCCCAGAAGTGTCAAAGTACTATCAAACTGAATAAGCATTTGTCAGTTTCTCAAAAACTTGACATCTATTTCCGTGCAGGTTGATCAATTTATACTAACACCAACAATATGTGCCACAAATTTCACCATGTCAGCCAACTGTTATTGTTAAATACATATGTATTCATATTTATGGCATATATATATTTGCCAATTTGAATGAACAAGACCCCAGTATGATCCTGTTTTAATTGGCATTTGATTTACAGCCTCATCTTTATCTCTTGAGTTTAGGTAACTTAAAGAACGGAACCATCACAGGCAGCCTTGCCCGGAATTCCCTGGAGTCTTTCTTGGTACACAGAAGATGTTCGGTAACCCTACTGACCATGACATTAGGCTGCTAGACCCGAGGCAGACGTGACACACAGTGGTGGCGCTGCCTGACTTTGAAGATAACAGAGCTAAACCGCAAATGCTTCTGTTCACCCGAGAGCTACATTCTGAAAACTCAGAAAGTGGTTGTATGCTTCTTTTTTTGTTTGTTTTTTTTAAATTAATTAATTAATTTTTCCTTTACATTATCATGTTGGTTTTGCCATACATTGACATGAATCCGCCATGGGTATACATGTGTTCCCCTTCCAGAACCCCTCTCCCACCTCTCTCCCGATTCCATCCCTCTGGGTCATCCTGGTGCACCAGCCCTGAGCACCCTGTATCATGCATCAATCCTGGGCTGGCGATTCATTTCACGTATGATAATTTACATGTTTCAATGCCGTTCTCCCATATCATCCCACCCTTGCCCTCTCCCATAAGGTTGTATGCTTCTTAATCAAGTCACATTTCAAGTATATCAAAGTAATGGCCAAAGTAAATGAACTTAGAATTGAATCTTTGAAAAATGTATCAGGGAAGTTCAAGACATAAGAGTATTATAAATTAGTCATCTAATGCTGGGTTACAAAAACATTTTGACCAACCCTTTGAGGATGGCATTTTTCTTAGTTTCATTGTAAAATGAGGAAACTGAGGCTTATGATAAGGAACTGAAAGGTGATAAAGAAACTTATCATCGACAAGTAAGAACTGGCCCATGTCACACAGCTACTGAGTACTGGCTAATGTGTTCTGCTGTCATAAATATGAGTATATATACATATGTATGTATATACCCATACACATATATTCATATACATATCTATGCACATGCATTTCGTGTACACACATGTACATACACATATATGTTACTTAATATGTGCACAAACACAGGTAAGTGTTTAGTAAGTTCAGATGTGTACATGTGTGTTAGAGTTTCATGTTTCTGTTTGTATAGATCTCATAAAGACGAGTATTTCAGAGCTTCAGAAATGCCCTGGCATTCACTAATGACTGACTGTGACAAAGAAGATTCTGTTTCTTGAGTCTGTTCAGTTTTAAGCATTCCATGATCCAGCTTCAAGATGAACTTTCTCGCCTTTCATTAATTACAGTATAAATACGGGCAAATCAGGGAAAGAGTGTCTGGTATCTCCTTGCACGGTGGAAGAGTATGCCAGGCAGCTATCTATGTGAAGCGTCTGCTCAGTTCAGTCCCTGTCAGCAGATCCAGACAATTCTATTTGCATAATGAACTCTCTGGGCTGTCTTTAAAACCTCTGCCAGCAAAGATTAGAGAATAATCGCTTGAGGATTATTGCTGCGTCTCATTCAATGAGCTCTCAGATGCTGTCCGCTCTGGGCTGAATCACTGACCCCTAACTTGAGGTCTAAATGAGTGTTCATGGTTTTCTGAGAGATTTTAAAATGTGGTGAACTTTGATTATCTCGTTGACACCTGGAAAATGGCTGGCAGGAAGTGGAAGTCAAAGCTAAAAAAAAAAAAAAGAGGGGGGTATTTCCACATTAACTTATGGGCAAAACAGGCAAGAAATTGAAATGGAATCTTCAATAACTATTTATTGAATATCCAATAGAGACAATATTGGTCAGATCATTTTAGAAAGAAAAAATTTCCAGAGAGAGAGAGAAAATTTCCCCTTTCACTGCTATTAGAACTCCTTTTACTATATAAACTCATAATCTCAAAGGTCATTTGAGTAAGGTACTGAGTAAGTACCTTTTAAGTAAGTACTCATTTGAGTACTAAGACATATTTAAGACATGATTAAGACATGACTCAATGGACATGAGTCTGTGCAAGCTTTGAGAGCTGGTGATAGACAGGGAAGCCTGGCATGCTGCAGTCCATGGGACTGCAAAGAGTAGGACATGACTGAGTGACTGAACTGAACTGAACCGACATGTTTAAAGGTAAATAAAAGCCATTGCTTAAAAGTTGTTTCCAAGAATGATGAAAGTTATGTAGACATATAAATATAAATACAAACATAGATAGCTATTAAATTAAAAGTCATAACTTTTCTTCATGAGAGAAAACTTCCTTGACTGGTCTTTTAATACTCCTAATTGTAAACTCAGTAACTCTAAGTCATGTATGTTGCTGTTGTTCAGTTGCTAGATCATGTCCGACTCTTTGTGACCTCATGGACTGTAGCACACCAGGCTCCTCTGTCCTCCACTGTCTCCCAGAGTTTGCTCAAATTCATGTCCATTGAGTTGGTGATGCTATCTAACTATCTAATCCTCTGCTGCCCCTTCTTTTGCCTTCATCTTTCCCAGCATCAGGGTCTTTTCCAGTAAGTCAGCTCTTCACATCAGGTGGCCAAGGTATAGAAGATTCAGCTTCATCACTATCCTTCCAATGAATATTCAGGGTTGATTTCCTTTAGGATTGATTGGTTTAATCTCCTTTCAATCCAAGGGATTCTCAGGAGTCTTCTCTCATCATGTAAATTCTTGATGTAAAATTTTTATCTATATTTATTTATTATTTAGTAGGAAAAATACTTTTAAAAAATATCTCCTGCAGCCAGCCCTTCTCCCAATGTTTTTTTTTTTAAACATACCTGGTTGTTTTGGTCTGTTATTGTCTATACATTTAAAAATAACCTTAATATTTTTGATTGGTTCAGGAACTTTAGATGGTATTCAGTGTCTTCTGTATAAGTAAACAATGTCCATTCACTTCTGTCTCTTCCTTCCCTACACACCATCACTCTGCTTCTCTCAACTGTGTTTGTGTACTTAGTCTCTCAGTCATGTCTGACTCTTTGCAACCCCATGGACAGTAGCCCATCAGGCTCCTCAGTCCATACAGATTCTCCAGGCAAGAATATTGGAGTAGGTTGCCATGCCCTCCTCCAGGGGATCTTCCCAACCCAGGGATTGAACCCAGGTCTCCTACATTGCAAGCGGATCCTTTACCATCTGAGCCACCAGGGAAGCCCATGAATACTGGAGTGGTAGCTTATCCCTTCTCCAGGGGATCTTCCTGACCCAGGAGTTGAACTGGGGTCTCCTGAATTGCAGGCAGATTCTTTACCAGTACAGTTACCAGAGAAACTGTCTCTCAACCGTACCCCTACTTTAACATATTCAACATTTATAATACACATATAGTTTTTTACATTTAATATTTCCATGCTTTGTCTATAGTAGTGTTTCAAAATTCAGAAGCAATTCTGCCACCTCCTTCTGAAGAGACCTTTAGCAATGACTGGAGATGCTTGGGATTGTCACAACTGCTGTGTTAAAGGCAACTAGTGAAGAGAGGTCAGAGATGCTACTATATAGCTTACAATGATCAGGACAGGCTGCTACAGCAAGGAATTTATTTGGCCCAAGTGTGAACAGTGCCGAGTATGAGAAACCAGGTGTCTCTAGGGTTATTGTGAAAAAGTGAAATCCACAAGGGATAATTTTTAAATATTGAATAGGAGAATCCAATGAAGAGCCAAGCAGCAGGTTCTATACTATTCAAAGGAGAATTTTGAAGGCACCAAGGCTAAATGACATTAATTTTCATAAGTTTCATCACTCAATAGAAATCATGCCACATCGCTTACTAATTGGATCACAATTTTTAGTACATTTTTGTTATTCCTGGAATTTCTAGATGCTTAATCTCATGGAAGAAAGAATTGTACACTTATTTTTATTATGCAACCCGGATTACGCAGTTTCTTGATTAAAGGTCGGTATTGGTGATGGTGGTGATTTAGTTGCTAAGTCGTGTCCTACTCCTGTGACTCCATGGACTGTAGCTTGCCAGACTACTCTGTCCACAGAATTCTCCAGGCAAGAATACTAGAGTGGGTTGCCATTTCCTTCTTCAGGGAAAGGCCAGTATTAGACTGAAAGTTTTTTATACTTGTACATAGCTGTCATTCAAAGATTTCTCTCTCTGTCTCTCTCATAACCTTTCCCAATTTTTCTTAGATTTGACATCTTCATATCCTAGATTCATTTTCAATTTTGCTGGTATATATTCTCATCTAATAATATCAAGAAAGAAGTAGAAAAGATGAAAATGTTTAAATATATTCATAGTTGATAGATTAGTAAGCAACAGAAACGCAGTTCAAAAACCCCTTATCTCAAAACTTCTGGGGTATTATTCCACTTTCATCAACTATCTCGCCATCCTAACAAGGAGTTTCATGTCCATCGCATTCTAATGCCTTTGGAGATGCTATCCCTTTAAAACTCTTGGTGTTTCTCTTAAGTGTTAGTTGTGCTTGTGATTATTGCCTGCAGCTGAAAAATGCAAGTTTAAATGAAACTAAAAAGGTGTTTATATTTTTCACATTAAAAAGATGAAGGTAGTGTTTCTAGGTTGATTTGAGAGTTTGCAGCAAGCTTTTCTGGGTTCCTTTAGGCTGTAGTCTTTTTTAATTGAAATATAGTTGATTTATAATATTGTGTTCATTTTAAGAGGATAGCATAGCAATTCAGGTATTTTTTTGGCAGATTACATTTCATTGTACATTTTTTATAAGATATAGAGTATAATTCCCTGTGCTATACAGTAAATCCGTGTTGCCTGTGTATTATGTGTAGAGCGGTTTGTATTTCTTGTCTGTGCTGTGTTCTTAGGGTTGCAGGTTAACTGCAGCAGTTTAAGATGTCGACCTCCTGAGCACACAAAAAATCATCAAGGATTTCTCTTCCTCTCCTTCCTCCTTCTCTTTGTCCTCTCACTTCTTCCTCATTTCCTCATCCTCCTTATCTTTTTGATACTCCTCCTCCTCTGTTTTAATCAAAGAAATTATTTCCCTCCAAATCCCCTTTAGCCACTGTCCCTTTTGTATCTTTGGCCATAACTGGCAAACATTTATGTTCAATCACTGATCGGATATACAGTCTATAGCTCATCTCCTGCAGTTGCAGAGTATTAATCTTCTCTTTTTGTATTGCTTTTCCCCTAGGTATCTGTTGTTGATGAGCATCAGACTGTACTCAGCTCCATCGGCACTGCCTTGAACCCCTTAAGATCATTAGAATTGGATACCCTAAAGACAGAAGTAAGTTTTTAATATCTATTTCAACCTTTGCCTAAAGTTGTAATGTTTGAATCATTAATTACATCAGAAGTTAAAGATAGCATAGTGAGACTTAGCTGCATTTGATTTTTAGCTCATGTACTCAGAGAAATAAGATTATTTGTATTGCATATAGGGTAAATAGTTAAGGCTTCTTGTAGAGAAATGTGGCTGGCCACAGGTATCTGTCCACCTTTGGGGCTTCAAGCTGCTTGAAGACTTCTGGTATACCAGCGGAGAAGCTCTGCCCAGGACCGTAGATCACTCCTGTCAAGAAGTCATATCTGAGTTGTGTTTATAAAGATGTAAGTCAAATATGGTTTTCAGCACTTAGGATATCTTTCATGGATTATGCAACAATATCATTTTTAGACTTGACTGTTTTTGTATTCATAATTTCTTGGTAATTCCTCTCTTAAACTAGATGTATTCTAGTAGAATTTGAGTTATGTAACCTTCCTGATATCATGTCATTCAAATCTATTCTCCCTCTTCCTGTCAGGTTTGTTCTTAAGCGTTATTTTTGTTTCACTGAGCATACACTAAATTCATTGATATGTTTAGGAAGAACTGGTGTGATTCCAATGGAATCTCTGTATCCAAAAGCCATAGCTCTCTTCTATCTATTTATACCTTCTTGTTAAACATTACTTTCACCAAGTTTCTTTATTCTATGTCTGGGTACATCAACTTCAAGCATGTTACTCTGGCTTTTATTGCTCCACATGACATGGGTTCATCTCCATGTGCAGCTTTGTTTCTCAGACCTTTCATGCATTCATGCATCTGACCATTCTTTCATTTGTGTACCACTCATGTACTGAATGCCTCTTACGCATCTGTTGTAATGCGAGGCACTATGGATTTATAAGTTCATAAGACATTTTCTTGATGAACTAGCAGTCAAGTGTTGGAAAATACATATAGAGACAGATTATTCCACACAGTGTGATGAAAGCTCTACCAGAGTTATGAATAAGGTGCAGTAAGAAGGGATTACTCTTTACTGGCCATGGCTCCAGTGTAAATAAGGACACCTCACTGAGGGGTTTGGTAGTGTTTCATTATTTAAATGTCTTCATGTTCTCTAAAACATCAGCCAGGGGGAGGATTGTATTTCAGAAACAAATATGCTCCAGTTTGTGTTTAGAGGGAAAAATGTGGTAGGCAGTGTGACACAGTGCAACAGACCTTAAAGAGTTGAATTCTAAAACATGATTCACTTACTATATGACATTTTGTTGTTGTTGTTCAGTCACTAAGTCATGTCTGACTCTTTGAGACCCCATAGACTGCAGCACCCCAAGCTCCCCTGTCCTTCACTATCTCCTGGAGTTGCTCAAATCTACATCAGTTGAGTTGGTGATGCTATCTAACCATCTCATCCTCTGCCGTCCCCTTCTTTTGCCTTCAATCTTTTCCAGCATCAGGATCTTTCCAAGTGAGTTGGCTCTGCGCATCAGGTGGCCAAAGTATTGGAGTTTCAGTTTCAGCATCAGTCCTTAGAGTAAATAAGTTTTACTTTGGGACTCAGTTGTCTCATGTATAACATAAGGACTTGGGCCAAGTCATCTTTCACAACCATCTCTGGATTAGCAACTTAGCTGCATATTTGGCCGCTATGGCAATGGCCCTTCCAGCTGTCTAGGTAAGAACATTTATTATCAGTCCCAAAGAGGTAGATTTGGATTCTGGGACCCTCAGACAAGGACTGGACTTTCTAACTTCATGTATCAGGGGGTCAGCCAGGGATGACAAGAACTGCAAAGTATCACAGGCGTTTATGGGGCTGGACACTGGAGGCAGCTGTCTGAGCACAGCAGGTACAGAGCAAGCAGCGAGGTGCACGTCTGTGCTTGACCCTAACACCTTTCTTCCTGGAAAGGCCACTGGCCAGAGGAAGAGGTGGCCTTCCTTGCTGGGGAGACTTAAAAGGAGGATGTTTCATTGGAATTGTATTTAATTGAAAGAGCTGTATTTGTTTTTACTTAAGGCAGAAGCTTGTTTGATGCATGATACAGGGTGCTCAGGGCTGGTGCACCGGGATGGCCCAGAGGGATGGAATAGGGAGGGAGGTGGTAGAGGGGTTCTGGAAGGGGAATACATGTATACTCATGGCAGATTCATGTCAATGTATGGCCAAACCAACATAATAAAGCAAATAAATAAATAAATAAATAAATTTTTTAAAATGAAAAATTAAATTAAAAATAAATAAATAAATAAAGCTGTTGGATATTCCACACCTGAGTCGGACTTCCTTCTCCATTTTACTCCTTAAATCCTCTTAAAGGTTCCAATATTTTGTATATTTTTCTCACAGATAGTACTTCCCAAAGATAATTTGCATTTCCTATGAATGTTGGTTTTTTTTTTTTACTGATTACAGGATGGTTAGATAGTTAGAGTTCAGCTCCTTTACTATAGTCTTTGCAGGCAATGTATGTATGTGTATATGTATGTGTCTATATATTCATGAGGTGCATGCTCAGTCGCTTCAGTCATGTTCAACTCTTTGCGACCCCATGGACTAGCCCACTAGGCTCCTCTGTCCATGGGAATTCTCGAGGCAAGAATACTGGAGTGGGTTGCCATGCCCTCCTCTAGGGAATCTTCCCCAGGGATAGAATATGTATCTCCTGAGGCTCCTGCTTCGCAGACAGATTCTTTACCACTAAGCTACTGGGAAGCCCTGTGTATACAGATGTGTCTGTGTGTGTGTATGTGTGTATGCAGGCAATGAAATGTATATGTGTGTGTGTGTCTATATATGTATACATGCTGTACATATGTAAAATGTACTTATTTGAAATGGACTTGAGACTCAGTGTCTCCTATTTCCATGACAGTAATAAGCATCATGAAGTCAGTTATTTTTCTACAATTTTGGTAGCCATAATGATTAACTTTCTCACAAAGTTACCTCAGGAACTCTTAGAAAGATTAAAACCTCTAAGATAATGTGCTAATACTGCCAAAAACTCATATTGATCATGTCCCAAACTGTCACAGAAAGACCATGGCTGGAGAAAAACCTCTTGCCTGTGAAGCATTTTTAGATCTAGTGGGAGCCAAAGTTGAGGTAAAGCAGAGAAAATGAGCAAATTCTCAAGTGGGGTCTGTGAGGGAACAGAACCAGGCAAAATCAGGGACACAGTAAAGAGGCAACATGGGTTACAAATACATGAGTGAGGATCTGGGGTAGATGTTTTTAATTGGGATATGAATTCAGAGATTATAAAAAAAAATGAATGAAAAGCAGACATAGCAGTGGAAATGGGCAAGTAGGAGGTTGTTAAGGTTGAATGCTAGATGTGGGCTTTTTCCCAAAGTTTTATTCATTTGCTCTCTTTGGCTGACTGACTCCATTTAAAGGGCCAGAAGAGATACTAACTGAAAATGTTCCAAGATTCTGTGATGAGAGGACTAAATGGTGGAGAATAATTCTTATTAGGAAAAAGACCATTTCTGGAGTCTTAGTAGAATGATCTGATGGATAACAGTTTTAACAAGAATAAATCTGAATCTCAGTGAAAAAGAGATGGCTATAGAGATTATAGAGGTGCTAGAGAATAATATCTGTAAGAGACAGAATATAGGAAAGTGGCTTAAGCACACACAAAAAATCAAGGAAATATCAATGGACAAGGAGAGGTTCAACTTGAAAACTCTCAGAGAGAAAACAAGACTTAAATAGGGCTAGGTATATCAAAGGTGAATTCTTTCCTTCTCTGTCTTTTGTACTCTAAATTACTTGAAGGACAATGGGTTTATATTCATGGCAAGAGGCCAAAAAAATGCCCTGTACATGTGGTAACTCAATGAAAACTAAACAGAACAGTAGGACTCAAATAGGATTTTAAAATATTAGAAATTATCTCTCCTGTCCTTCTATTAGAGTTTTAAAAGCAACATATTTACATGAAGTCCTATCAATATGGATTTATTTAATGTTTAGAAAAACATGCATTTGTTGTTGTTTAGTTGCTCAGTTGTGTCTGACTCTTTTGCAACCCCACAGACTGTAGCCTGCCAGGCTCCTCTGTCCTTGGAATTCCCCAGGCAAGAATACTGGAGTGGGTTGCCATTTAAAACTGTATCTGTAACAGATAATTTTTTAGTTGTGCTTCATTTCTTATCAGCAACCTGATACGTCTCTATAACCCAGTCTGTGGTCCATGGAGTTCTGGATGCCAATCACAGCATCCAGTCACCACCACCAAACTAGGATAGTTCTCGTGAGTCAAGGATATTCTATTTCCCTGGCCACAATAATTGACCCATGGATAACATGATTTAATCCAAGGCAATCAGGATCTTACTCTGTATTCCCCATGCTAATACTGGAGTGGAAAGTCTCCTACAACTCACCGCCTGACACCCTCAACACAGAGTTGAGTGTTCTTTGGTGCTTAGCTGTGATGATGCAGCCTTAGGGCTCCCTACACCCGTATTCCAACATCAGGCTATAAAACTCTGCATAGAAGAGAATATAGACAAAACTCAGTGTAGTGGGGTAGGAATGAAGAGTAGTTGGATAGAAGCTAAAACTCTTCTAACTCTCTAGATCCTGACATTTCTTAAGACCAATGTCACTCCTATTCTTCAGAGTTAAATAATGGAGAGTTAAAATCACCCCCTTTCATTTTGGACTAAAACTAGCTTGAATCATATTGTACTTGTACATGAAAAAAAAGGTGTGACAACATTGTATCTTGAAGGTAAGTCAATGCATTTTTTTTATTTATACTAGAGTAAATGGGTACTGGAACTAAACTAAACACAGTAAATATAATTCAATGTCTGAAGTAATCCTACTGATAAAAACATTTCATTTGGTGCCTTTTATAGACTGGAAATAAAAGTAGGGGAAGTCAACAAACAAATAAACACAAAACTAAGTGCTAGCCTTTTTTACCCATAAAATCAGTCTGTTTACCTCTGAATAAAACATTCAGTACCAACATTCTTACTCTATTAAACCTGTTAATTATCTTGTGGTGTGCCCCCACAATTTGTGAATCAGGAATAATGTAGAAGATAGCTGAACTGTTAATTTATAATCACTCTTTAAATAGTAGCTTTCTGAGCTATAGATAATATATCTAGGCTTTTCTCTATTGTCCAAGGTAGATGTTCCTTTATAATAAGTTCTAAACAGCTATTCTGTGAAGTTTAAGGTCAGTGCTATTTTTGTGAAGTCACTTGTGAGAATTCATTTAATGAAATATTTTCTCAGGGTGTTTAAAGCTAGACTGGTCTTCTGAGGATCTTTAATATCCAGTTTTTAAAAAAGTAATAAACATCCATGACATTAGTATTCCCACTAAATAATGACTATTTTTATCTTGTGTTTTATCCATAGATAATCAAAGAAATTGCATATTTATCAAAAAAATTTAAGTGAGTGTGTAAATTCTTTTTGGGCTTCCAAGGTGGCACTAGTGGTAAAAAACCCACCTGCCAATGATGAAGACATAAGAGATATGGGCTGGATCTCTGGGTCAGGAAGATCCTTTGGAGGAGGGCATGGCAACCCACTCCATTCTTGCCTGGAGAATCCCCATGGACAGAGGAGCCTGCAGGCTACAGTCCATAGGGTCACAAAGAGTTGGACATGACTGAAGGAACTTAGTTCCCATGCATGTAAATTTTTTCTACACCTTCATTATCTGTTAAATGTCAGCCACTCTTCAGAGTTCTTTAAGCTGACACTAGTGGGGAGATTAGAAGAATGGGGAGGCATGATACATTTAATATTTATTTGTGGTAGCTCCGCAATTGCTCTATTATGTCTACCCCAACATGTCCAGGCCCTAGGATGATGTGCTATGCACAAATAGGTACTAAAAAAATGCTTACTAGCCTGCTTGGCAATAATCTATCAAAGTCTTAACTGGTGATCTTCCTTCTGGTTTCACCCTTCTGTTTCCCTGTTCAACCTGTTTAAGAAAGTCATGCCAATGAAGTGATATTTCTGCTTAGAACTTATCATCCCTAAAAATATACAATATTTGTATATTCACTTGATTATCATAAAATATACAGCCAAGAGAGAAGGCAATATCCTTTGTTAGTTCATTGCTAAAGCTCTGGGAAGCTACCATGGGAATGCCATAGAAGGCATTCAATAAGTACTATAAAAAAGTCAATAAATTAATTGATGTATATAGTTTGAAAGGAAAGGAAGGAACAAACATAATAAAGGGACAATGACTTTGTTATTAACTGAGCTAAAAAGCTATGCAAAAAAGATCTTAATGACTTAGATAATCACAATGGTGTGGTTACTCACCTAAAGCCAGATATCCTGGAATATGAAGTCAAGTGGGCCTTAGGAAGCATCACTATGAACAAAGCTACTGGAGGTGATGGAATTCCAGTTGAGCTATTTCAAATCCTAAAAGATGATGCTGTAAAAGTGCTGCACTCAACATGCCAGAAAATTTGAAAAACTCAGTAGTGGCCACAAGACTGGAAAAGGTCAGTTTTTATTCCAATCCCAAAGAAATGCAATGCCAAATAATGTTCAAACTACTGCACAATTTCACTCATCTCACATGCTAGCAAAGTGATGCTCAAAATTCTCCAAGGAAGGCTTCAACAGTATGTGAACCATGAACTTCCAGATGTTCAAGCTGAATTTAGAAAAGGCAGAGGAACCAGAGATCAAATTGCCAACATCTACTGGATCATAGAAAAAGCAAGAGAATTCCAGAAAAACATCTACTTCTTCTTTATTGATTATGCCAAAGCCTTTGACTGTGTGGATCACAACAGATGGTAGAAAATTATTAAAGAGATGGGAAAATACCAGACCACCTTTCCTGCCTCCTGAGAAATCTGCATGCAGGCCAAGAAACAACAGTTAGAACTGAACATGGAGCAACAGACTGGTTCCAAATAGGGAAAGGAGTACGTCAAGACTGTATATTGTCACCCTGCTTATTTGACTTATTTGCAGAGTACATCATGTGAAATGCCAGGCTGGAGGAAGCACAAGTTGGAATCAAGATTGCTGGGAGAAATATCAATAACCTCAGATATGCAGATGACAACACACTTATGGCAGAAAGAGAAGAACTAAAGAGCCTCTTGATGAAAGTGAAAGAGAAGAATGAAAAAGTTGGCTTGAAACTCAACATTCAGAAAACTGACATCATGGCCTCTGGTCCCATCACTTCAGGGCAAATAGAAGGATAAACAATGGAGATGGTGACAGACTTTATTTTGGGGGGCTCCAAAATCACTGCAGATGGTGACTGCAGCCATGAAATTAAAAGATGCTTGCTCCTTGGAAGAAAAGCTATAACCAACTTAGACAGCATATAAAAGATAGAGACATTTCTCTGCCAACAAAAGTCTGTCTAGTCGCTTTGTGTGGATGTGAGAGTTGGACTATAAACAAAGCTGAGCATGGAAGAATTGGTGCTTTTGAACTGTGGTGTTGGAGAAGACTCTTGTGTGTCCCTTGGACTGCAAGGAGATCCAACCAGTCCATCCTAAAAATCAGTCCTGGGTGTTCATTGGAAGGACTGATGCTGAAGCTGAAACTCCAAAACTTTGGCCACCTGATTCGAAGAATTGACTCATTTGAAAAGACCTTAATGCTGGGAAAGATTGAAAGTGGGAGGAAAAGGGGATGACAGAGCATGAGATGATTGGATGGCATTACCGACTCGATGGACATGAGTTTGAGTAAGCTCCGAGAGTTGGTGATGGACAGAAAAGCCTGGCATGCTGCAGTCCTTGGGGTCACAAAGAGTCAGACACGACTGAGCGACTAAACTGAACTGAGAAAGCAGATATAGAGGAGAAGGTGGGAGAAAGGAAAGAGGAAATGTTTATTTTGACAGTCCACCCAGCTGTCCTGGTGGGTAAGTCCATTAGATATGCAGAAAGAAAACTGAAGCCTAAGGTAGAAATATGACTAGAAAAGTAGATGGAAATATTATCATCATGTAATTTATGATTAAGTGTTTACATATATTAAGGAATTCTCTGGCAGTCCATTGGTTAGGACTCTACACTTACACTGCAGGAGGCCTGGGTTTAATCCCTGGTCAGGGAACTAGGATCTCATAAGCCATGTGACACAGAAATAAAAAATAACTTCTCATACAAATATTTGCATGCAGTATTTCTTCTGCCTAGAATAATCACCCTTTCTTCTTCATATATTTTGACAAATGTTCTATTTGTTCTTCATGGTCCAGGTCAACGATATTCTCATTTGAGAAGTCTAATTGACAGAAGGATATTTGGTCATTTCTTCTCATTATAACATCATTATATTATTCCTTGAACACAGTAATACACTTATGGCACAGCATTACAAACAATGAATTATATTCTTGTCTGCCCTAATCCTTGTGTTTATACATATTTACGTAATCATGATAGCAAGGGACATATTTATCACTAAATAATAGCAATAGAATTTTAATTATAGTAACAAGCACTTTTATAGATGAATGAATGAAAACACAAGTGGCGTCAATAAGCAACAGACTGAAGAGAAGCTGATACTGGCACACTGAGGAAAGGTATATTAAAATGAGTGAAGCAATGGAATTTATGACTGATGGAGAGGGAGCAGTAAAGAAGATTGAAATGGATCAGTGGAGTAGGAATTGAAGCAAAAAAAAAATGAATCACTAATTCTCATAGAAGGGGACTTTAAGAACAAGGTGCACGATAGGTCAAAACTTGCAAAAAGATCAAGTAATGCATTGTCAGGGACAAAAAGACCCTTGAGTTGTAGGTGACTCTGGAAGCCGGTAACCTAAAAGACAATTATTTGGTGGAATAAAGAGGATAGAATGAAGATTGAAGAGAGAGTGAGAGGATGCAGTCCAACCTTTGCCCAAAGAGAAGGGCATGATGAAAAGAGATGTAATAATTATTCAAAAAGCTGCAGGATTCTTAAAGATGTTATATTCTTAGTTTACTTTCAATACAGAGGAGAATTGAGATACTTTGTTATTTAAAATAATATATTCAAATTAGCAGATGCAAACTATTTTATATAGAATCTATAAACATCTTTATCCCAAGGGAAATTATATTCAATATCCTATGATAAATCATAATCAAGATAAATAGGAAAAAGGATGGATATGGATACATAATTGAATCAGTTTGTTGTATAGCAGGATTCAACACAACACTGTAATCAGCCATACTTCAATAAAATAAATTAGAAAACAAACAAAAGAGAAGTTATCCAATGTAAAAGAAGAGGCCAAAATCACAAGAGAAGAGATACTTGATAGAGTATGCAGGAGAGGAGATGACTATGAACAGAGGTGGGAGGGGGGAATTCTATTGGCTTTAGAAAATTAGGAAGGCTAACTCTTCAAGATGGTGGAAAGAAGAAATAATGAAAGTATAGGGATTTGTTTTTCTGCTGAAAACAACAAATTTTTTCTTAGGCCATTGCATAAAACAAGGATATTTAAAGATCAATGTTATTAGGTGGATACAATGGCAATAATTTTACCTATGTCAAAAAAGATAGCCAGTTATGACATTAATAGAACTGTACAAATAATAATAGTCTTCCAATGATGTAATTGAAATACAGTAAAATTTTTTATGAAATTTACGAAATCTTTTGGAAGCCCAGAATACCCCTTTAAGCTTTTGATTATCTTAGTATTTTAATATTATAATTACAGCATGTCAGTACTCTATTTAAAATGTAATTATCAAAGCTTAGAGGAAACTGATTCTTGTGCATCCATAATCTCATACAATATAATTTTAGAGCTCAAGCTATTTTTGTGTTATCATTTTAGTCATAGAAACATAGTTAAAATTCTAAGGACTTGCATTTGTCATTTTTTAATAGGTTTTTAAAGATAATCTTTGCTTTTAAAGTGGCCTTGTTACTGAATACACATCTATCTGAAGTAAATCAAATTGCTTCTGGTGGAATAAAATGGCTCATGCGTTTTTCATAAACATAGCACAAGAAAACTATATCCTTTAAAGCACATATTTTAAAAAATTCTTTCATAGTGTCCACTTTACCCTATAGCAGTGGTCCCCAACCTTTTTGACAACAGAGGCTGGTTTTGTGGAAGACAATTTTTGCACAGACTGAGGGTGAGGTGGGTTGGGGATGGTTTTGAGGTGATTGAAGCTCATTACATTACTTGTGCATTTTATTTCTATTATTATTATATCAGCTCCACCTCAGATCATCAGACTTTAGATCCCAGAGTCTGAGGATCCCTGCCCTATAGGAATTATGAGGACCTTTTAAATTATATTGAATGATAGATGTTTTACTGGTTTCATTTGAGTATTACTTAAATGTCATCTCAAAGTGGCCTTCCCCAACTAGCCTTTTTAAAATAGTCCCTCAGCAAGCGTAAGCTCCTTGACACTGGGGGCTTTGCTTTGTTCTCCAGTGAATTCCCAGGACCCAGAAAGAGGGTCTTTCATGCCAAACCAACAACTGTGTTTAACAGATAATCTATACTTCCAACCATGATGTTATCACTGATTAAAACAATGGCATTCTTACACTGTTGGTGGGAATGCAAACTAGTACAGCCACTATGGTGGACAGTGTGAAGATTCCTTAAAAAACTAGAAATAGAACTGCCATATGACCCAGCAATCCCACTGATGGGCATACACACTGAGGAAACCAGAATTCAAAGAGACACATGTACCTCAATATTCATCGCAGCACTGTTTACAATACCCAGGGCATGGAAGCAACCTAGACGTCCATTGGCAGATGAATGGAAAAGGAAGTTGTGGCACATATACACAATGGAATATTACTCGGCTACAAAGAAAAAAAAAGAACCCATTTAAGTCAGTTTTAATGAGGTGAATGAAACTGGACCCTATTATGCAGAGTGAAGTAAGTCAGAAAGAAAAGCATCAATACAGTATATTCATGCATATATAAGGAATTTAGAAAGATGGTAACAATGACCCTATATGCAAGACAGCAAAAGAGACACAGATGTAAAGAACAGACTTTTGGACTCTGTGGGAGAAGGCAAGGGTGGGGTGATTTGAAAAAACAGCATTGAAACATGTATATTGCCATATGTAAAATAGATGACCAGTCCAAATTCGATGCATGAAGCAGAGCACTCAGAGTTGATGCACTGGGACAACCCAGAGGGATGGAGTGGGGAGGGAGGTGGGAGAGAGGTTCAGGAGGAGGGGACACATGTCCTCCTGTGGCTAATTCATGTCCATGTATGGCAAAAACCACCACAAGATTGTAAAGTAATTAGCCTCCAATTAAAATAAATAATAATAAAAATAAATAAAGTCTGAAAGCAACATAGAAAAAACAAACAAACAAACAATGCGGTTCCTGAACTAGCTGGTATCAGAATCACTGGAGAGACTTTTAAACATTGAGATTTCCAATCTTTACTTCCTAGAGACCCTGCTTTGGTGGGTTTGGAGTAGGATTTAAGATTTTAAAAATAATATTCTAGGTACTTCATACAATCAGTTGGAATGGGAATGACACTCAATCAAAAGCAATTTGTAATTTTTTTTCCAGCATAGAATTGCATAGTTTATTTTTTCCTCCTTTACTTCCTTCCTTTCATCCTTCCTTCTTTCCTTCCATCTTCCAACTCATACTATAAAGCACACTAAATACTAGGCCTTGTGGATAACAAAATCAAGGAATTAATCATCCATGCCCTCAAAATGGGCTTCCAAGGTGGCACTAATGGTAAAGAACCCATTTCCCAGAGCAGGAGACACAAGTTTGAAGGAAAAACAACAATACAGTATACTAATGCATATATATGGAATTTAGAAAGATGGTAACGAGAACCCTGTATGCGAGACAGCAAATGAAACGCAGATGTATAGAACAGTCTTTTGGACTCTATGGGAGAGGGCAAGGGTGGGATGATATGGGAGAATGGCATTGAAACATGTTAATTATCATATGTGAAATCAATCGCCAGCCCAGGATTGATGCTCGGGGCTGGTGCACCGAGATGTCCCAGTGGGAGAGAATCGGGAGGGAGGAGGGAGAGGGGTTGTGGAGGGGGAGCATATGTAAACCCATGGCGGTTTTGTGTCAATGTATGGCAAAACCAACACAATAAAAAAATAAAAATAAAAAGAAAGAGCATAGTTTTTGGAACAACTATAGGCAAAACTGCCCAATATTTTGAGCCGGTTTCCTTCCTAAGCACAGATAACAAACTCTTTTTTTGACCATAAATCTATATGGTGATCCAGTTCTTTTGGTCAACTAACTTACTTGCTACTTGAAATAGGTAGGACCTCAGAACCTACCAACGATGTCTAACAATACTTCTCATCACATTAGATTCAAGCCACTGAAGTAAGGAAGCAGGGACCCATTTCTTTTCCTTCCAACTCTGACCCAGAGGCGGATTCTTGTGACTTGTACCTATTCTTAGTACTTCTGTGCTCATCAGTTCTTACCACAGTTCTCACAATAACCTTAATAAGCTGGCAGGTCATTTACAGCAAGGTGAGGACGCCGGTGTGGGAAAGTGCCGCAGAGTAAAGAATCCTGGTTATTGTGCCCTTCTTCAGCCGTCTCTGTAGGCATTCCCCCTTCTGCGCCAAATAAACTTTAAAGCAAGGCAAGAATCAAGCGGGAGCTAGGGCTAAAGAGAGTCATGATGGAAGTTACTCTGTGCTGGTAAAAGAGGAGGAAATGGTGGGGAGAGGAAATGTAGGTAACCCTCCCTGATAACAAGTGGAATCAGCCATTTTTTGGTAAAGACCAAGAATTCAAGTTCTGCCTATGCTTGGCAGAACGAACTTCAGATGTGCTCATTATTATGACACCTCATGTAGCCTTGAGAATAATAAGTGTTTTTTCATTTAAAATAAAATAGATGAAAGAAAGCTATATTTAGATACTACAAAAGGAGAGATATGCCCACTGAGAAGAGAAGTTGTATCTTGTTTCCTCTAAGTATTGCTGTGTTAGTTTGAAGTCAAATCTCTTTACCACAGATTAAGATGGGCTAACAGAAAATTCCAGAAGAATCTGGTTTTCAGAGGCTTGTCGACTTAAGAGGCACAAATATCAAAATGGAAAACAAAGCTTACATTCACCTCATCTCTGAGCTCCTCTAGTGGGTGCTTTATTTTAGGATTTGTTCTATGGAAATGGCATTGAATTGGATTGAGCCTGTTGGACCATCGACAAGGCTGAGAATCTTCAGGGCTGAGTCAGTGCTGTTCTCATAAATCTGTTTTGGAGTGTGGGAGCCTGACTTGTACCATATTCCAATTTGATCTGTGTAAATATGCTCACCACCACCAGTTTCAAGTTACCAAGGGTTTAACAACCTTCTCACAAAATTCTGAATATTTAGCCATTGGCTCCAGCACATGACTGGCTGGGACACAATCTATGTGCCATTATCGCTTAACACATGGCCCAGCACAGACTGTTATGCACTAAACATTCTCTGAATTCTAGTGGAGAGAGTTTTCAAACAATCATTATGAGAATACTGGTTCTTCCAATTCCTCCATTGTTTTACTTCAGGGCATGCCAGTTTTTATGAAAGCAATTTCACTTTCTCCAGCCAACACCATTCCTTTTTATAGCCTCTGAGAGATGAAAAGATAGAGGTTTGGAGGATAGAGCCCTGTGTACTGTATCCCAAAGTCCATAGACATTTCCAAATGTGGTAGATTTCAAAGGCTGCTTTTGTGGTTAGGGCAGCTTGTCTTATGTCATTAAATGGAGAGTAGTTAATCATATAAGTGGAATATTTCAAGAGTCTCCATAGCTATTATATGTTTTTAGATAAGAGAATGTCAGTTGATGGGAAGAACCTCTGCCTTATTGTTATTGAAGAGGAGGAAGCATACTTTGAGTGACTTACATATGCTAGGACTTATTTAATTTTATATCTGCTGCCACCTCTTTTGGGCTTTCCAAGTGGCTCAATGGTGGAGTCTGCCTGCCACGACAGGAGAAGCAAGAGATGCAGGTTCTACCATGGGTTGGGAAGATCTCCTGGGTGAGGAAATGGCAACCCACTCCAGTATTCTTGCCTGGAGAATCATATGGACAGAGGAAGCTGGCGGGCTACAGTCTATGGGATTGCAAAGGGTAGGACATGACTGAGCATGCATGCAAGGTCATGATCACACCCCCTCTTTAACCAATTAAAACAGGGTCATCCAAAGACTAAGCTGAATTAAGTCAGGCAATTGTAGCAGAAAGATTGGAACTTAGTTTGATGGATTTCAAAGCCCTTGCTTGTATGGTGAGGAGAGAGAAAGCAGAGCTGCGTAGGATAGGAGTTGGTTAGGGGTCTAAGTATAGCCTTTGCCTGCCCCTGTCATCCAAAGAGAGGGCTCTGTTTACTTCGCAGTTCCGCCAGGCTTTCTGGACTTCTGAGTGGCTCAAGGCATACAACTGAGCAAATCAGAAGAGAAGGCCGAACTACTCTTTATCAAAAAAGATCTTGGTGTAACCACGAGAAAAACTCCTGGTCCTGGAATTGGAGAGAGTTATGGTAGGGACCTGGTACTGTAAGAAGAAACTCAGAGAAAGAAGATGGATAATGGAGTCAAATAGACACAAATGTTATTCTCCTCACCCCCCCACACCCGCTGCTGCTGATTTAAGAGACGTGAGGAAATATCTTCCCCAATTTTTTCAAGGCTTTTCTCTTAATGTAAACATCCATTTCATTCCAAAGCATTAAAAAATAATTAGAGAAGATAACTGAGACTTGTCTAAATGCAGTACTGTTATTCTGGTAGTTACTAATTTAAAAAAATGAAAAATAAACAAAAGTAAGAAAAGTAAGGAAGGAGGGAGGAAGGAAAGGAAGGGATAAAGAAAAGAAATCACAAATGATCAGTCCCAAGAAGAAAGAGACAAATTCCACTTTTTGGAGAAGTGAGATATTAAGAGTGTGATGCCAGCTATTTAATGATTTCATACTTTTTAAAAGCATAAACACTGTTATAAATTTTTCAGTCATTTTCACTCTAAATACAAAAGAAGGATTTTCGTAAGACTTCAAAAACCTAGTACTTTGGCAAAGTTGCATATCTGACATATAATTTAAAAGTAAAATAGACACAGCTTCCTCTTCTTACCTGAGCATCAGTAATATTTCCAGTTTCAGCAAAAAATAAAGTTGCTTGCCATTTGTTATTCTACCAATGGTATATTTCATTTAGCCTTTTTCTGCTTGTTAGTTCTTGAGTATGTTAGATTATTTATTGGCTAGCCATCCTGGCAGTCACAACAAAAAGGAATCCAGCCAAGCTTCCTCAGCTATTAAAATTTATAACCTTGAAGGTGTCAGATGCTAAGTCTGTTAGACATCACCCCTTGTGAAGCCAGTTCTTCTTTTAGATTTACATGGTCACATACATTAATTTTTCAGGAAATTGATCAAAAAATATTTTAAGTGTTTCCAAAGCTTCATGTTTCAGTTCACAGACATTGGAAAATGTAAATAGAGCTTTGAGGCCAAAGACCTCATGGCATATCAAACAGCAAATATAAAGGAGCATAATCGGCATGTGAATTCTTGCCTCCATAGCACGCATTCTTTTTTTTTTTTAAACTTTTTATTTTGTTTTGGAGTACAGCCAATTAACAATGTCATGACAGTTTCAGATGAACAGTGGAGGAACTCACCATACATATACATGGATCCATTCTCCCCCAAACTTTCTTTCCATTCAGGCTGCCAAGTAACACTGAGCAGAGTTCCATGTGCTATACAGTAACACCTTGTTGGTTATCCATTTTAAATACAGCAGCATATTTTCTGGGGCTTCCCAGGTGGTGCTAGAGAGAAAGAATCCACCTGCCAAAGCAGGGCATCCCAGAGATGCGGGTTTGATCCCTGGGTTGAGAAGATCTCCTTGAGGAGGAAATGGCAACTCACTCCAGTATTCTTGCCTGGAGAATCCCGTAGACAGAGGAGCCTGGCGAGCTGCAGTCCAAAGGGTTGCAGAGTCAGACACGACTCAAGTGACTTGGCAACAGTAGCGTTTTCCTCTGGAGCCACTCAAATGTTAAATCTATGCACCTTACACATCAAAAACAATGAATGCCTTCCCTTAGATTTCTTTCCACCATTACCATCAGCGTTTGGGGGTGTATCTAAATGTTCATGCATAGAAGTCACTAAATACAAGGCAATGACCCCAGGGAAATCCTACCTTCCTCTGGACCCTGTGGAACTGAGCATATTTGTATCTGGTGATGCTGTTGTCCTTCGGTCAATGAAAGTAGCTGGTCATTTCCCTCCCCTTGCCCCTCAAATGAAACACTACCCCCTGATTTCCATGCAGGGTTTACTTCACTGCCCCACTTTGAGTGGTGGCACCAAGAGTGAGGACTCTGCTGGTGGGTTTGATTACAAAAGTGTTAGTATGTCAGAAAGAAATCATGAGACATTTGGAAACCTAATAATAAAACTGAAAATGTAAAACTTCAAGCAGCAAAGCAACCCAAATTTGGGGGTTATTTTTAGAATTTTCTCTTAAATGTTCAGAATTTTCTTCCCTTGAAAAATCTAGACTCTGTGATAAGGGAAGACGAAAACTTTAGGTGTGGAGACATCAATTTCTCATGAGTATAACAGATTTAACGTTTGTATTCTTACAAAACAGATATTTTTCTAAATCTCTTCTTTTCTAATGAGCTCTTTAATTCTTCTTCATTTGGAAAAATATGCATAATGTTGTCTTGGTTAAGGATTGTCTCTTTTCATGGCACCCCGTTTTGTTTCAGGGGTGTCTGGGTCAGTATTCTTATAAGAGTGAGATCGACTTGAATTTATAAGGCTCTTGAGTCAAGACTTGTGGCCTTATTTTTTGTTCAATATTTATTAAAACAGTGTAAATTGAGTGTTTACTATATGATTTAATCACATTGCTGTCCATATTTTCTTCGTGTAGTGGTTCTACATAACAATTTGGAATGTCTCTGCTACTTCTTCCTTAGAAATCACATTCCATGGAACATGAAATCCAGGAATCCTAAGGCACTCGATGAAAAGTTCACTCAGGGTTGCTAAAGCCATGTCCTGGTAAAGTCATGCTAGAGCTGGAACTCTAGCTTCATGAGTGACACCACCATGATATCCCCTGAAATGAGCTCTGGGATCCAAACATGTGATTAAGTCTTACACTGTTGTTAAATACAGAGCAAGGCAAAGGCTAAAGGTATTCCAGGGAACAAGCCATGCAGCTCTTTGGCCTGATGAATTTTAGTTGCTAACATCTCAACATTAAAAAGAGTTAGGAATTGTATAATTCAATGCATTTTTTCTGAGGCTTTCATAATCTTTACCATCTATATTAAGGCAATCAAAGTGCTGTAGGCTTAAAAGATAAAAGCTTATGAAAAGGAACTTTTAAACCTTAACTTTATTTCTAAGTTTTCCAAAGATTCTCAGAAGAAAAGTCATGTTCATAGCAATGTGAATTTAACATTTCTGGAACGTATAATTATTTTTACATTTTAAGACTTTAAATGGTATTTAGAAGAGGTCCTATTTGTAATAAAGGCCTTTAAAAATCAATAGGAAGAGTAAAAATCAGCTTTAACATATCTATGTCATGATATAAAATACATGCTATTTATGAAGTACGAGCTATACAATGGAACAGACTTGTGAAATCAACAGGCTGCCTTCTCAATTTCATTTGGAGGCATAATAACTGAAGTGTGTAACTCTAATTTGATTATGGCCTAGAAAATTCTGACACTGAGACTTAAAACGTAAGTCAAATAGCTTTTTTGCCCTCGGTTTATTCTCTGTCAGTTTTAGTTCCGTTTTGATTGACGGTGGAGCTTGCTGAGTTCTGAGTAAAAGTGCTGAATTTGGCTTTAGGGAGACCACAAATCATTAGCACAGATAGTGTGGAAATCATCCATATTGAAATTAAATTTTTATAGTATGATTAAATTTGTTCATTTATTTAAAAAGTTAAAAAATACAAACACATGCCATTGGTTTTTAATCAAATAGAAAACTGGAGGTTTCTAGTTCCTTTTCAGATTGTGGATCATTTTAAGATGGTCTCAAATCATTTATCTATTTTTATTGACTTTCAGTTATAATATTTAAGTGTTTCAGTGTTCAGGGTTTAAGAGGAAGTCAATAATTGTTAAGGCTTCTTCTAAAAGAATATTGGAGGTTTACCTTCACAATATGACTTCAAAGTATCTTATGTATTTAGCAATGGAAAGAATGCAGTAAGCTTCTCAGGGTGACTTATTTAGGAATAGAATTAATGGATAGCCAATAATGCAAAATGACTGCATAGGCCAGAAGCACAAGAATGAAAAAAATCCTTATATAATTGCTTATCTTTAATTTTATTCTTTTTCTCTCTCCAAGAGTTTATGGTCCTTTCCTAATTTGAAATAATTTCCCCTGAGGCCCTTGAACATAATGAGTTTCAAGTTAGTAACTGGTAATTATAAACTACTCGGCCTTACTTTTTATGTTTTTATTGAATTATTGCTGCTTTCAGGCCATTTGATACATTTTTCATTCCTATCTATAAGTTATTTCATTTCTAACCGAGGGAATCAGAGACGTGGAGTGGTTTATAAAGGCTTGTTGCCCTTGAAACTCTGTCATCTGTTAATCCAATCTTTCTACATTGCTGCAAGTGGATACAGATATTCCTATATGATTACATGAGAAAAGCCACAGTCCCTTGTCACATATGATACTTCCTAAGTGAATGATAACAGCTGTGTCAGATCTATGCTAAGTACCTTTCATATATTGCTTCCTAGTCTCACAAATGAAATAAAACCATATTCTTACAGAATCCATGTTAAACATGTAGTAATAAAGTCTCAAAATACTTAAATAATTCATTCAAGGACACATGCTTATTAGTAATAGGGTCTGGATTTGAACTAGGTTTGCCTGATTCCAAAGCAGGTGTGCTGCCTCCAGGATGTACTGCCTTACACACACCTACAACTACTTAGTTGTATAAGAACTCTTATCCTCATTAAGCAGTTAGTTTCACTCCAAAGTTGCTATTGTTTGGCTGGTTCAAACATTACCAGCTATCCAGGTGGCACTGGTAGTAAATAAACCACCTGCCAGTGCAGGAGACATAAGAGACCAGAGTTCAATTCTTGGGCTGGGAAGATTCCCTGGAGGAAGAAGTGACAACCCACTCCAGTATTCGTGTCAGAGGAGCCTGGCAGGTTATAGTCCATGGGGTTGCAAAGAGTCAGACATAAATGAAGCGACTTAGCACACACAAGCATTACTAACAGTAAGCTTGCTGTTAGCATCCTCTTAAAAAACACACACAATGGAAAATCTCATTCATTTTGTTTTTTTGCCTACAGCATAACCCACAGAGTAGATTATTAGGTTTATATAACATTTGTGAAGGTAATTTACCAAGGATATTTAATGGTAAGGACCTCTTTCCTCATCTCATTGTCCTGTATCCTGGTTCCTGCATAAATCCTTATGGTAGGATGGCCAAAAACATGTGGTCTATTGGCTTATAGTTCTGCTTTGTGAAACACAATAGAAGGATGACTCTACTTCACTTGCACAAGTGCACAACCAACATTCAGAAACTGTTCTAAAGTAGTTATTAATGTGCAATAAAGAGGAGAGAGACATGTGGTACAAAACTAAATGCATAAGTCCACCTTAAACTGGCCTCATCAAAGCTTCTGGAATTAATAGGAATCAATAGGATCCTCAAATGCTCTGCCATGTCTGTCTCTCATTTGTCAAGATATTGAGCCATCAGGGCCAATGGGCTGCAAAAATAGCTGGATGTAGAACAAAGGGGACTGTGGGCAAACCAGAAGCTACCAACGTGCTACATCTGCCTATCTCTGCATCTGAGCATGATGGCCTTTGGAGGATATGGACTGTAACTTTGTTAATCTCCCCCATGTATGTCAAGATTGTTTATTGTCACCCTGCTTATTCAACATATATGCAGAGTACATCATGTGAAATGCCAGGCGGGATGAAGCACAAGCTGGAATCAGGATTGTCATGAGAAATATCAGTAACCTCAGATAGGCAGATGACAACACACTTATGGCAGGAAGCAAAAAATTAAAGAGCCTCATGATGAAAGTGAAAGAGGAGAGTGAAAAAGTTGGCTTAAAACTCAACATTCAGAAAACTAAGATCATGGCATTCAGTCCCATCACGGCATGGATGGGGGAACAGTAGAAACATTGAGAGACTTTATTTTTCAGGGCTCCAAAATCACTACAGATGGTGACTGCAGCCATGAAGTTAAAAGATGCTTTTGCTTGGAAGAAAAACTATGACCAACCTAGACAGCATATTAAAAAGCAGAGATATTACTTTGCCAACAAATTTCCATCTAGTCAAAGCTATGGTTTTTCCAGTAGTCATGTATGGATGTGAGAGTTGGAGGATAAAGAAAGCTGAGTGCCAAAGAATTGATGCTTTTGAACTGTGGTGTTGGAGAAGACTCTTGAGAGTCCCTTCGACTGCAAGGAGATCCAACTAGTCCATCCTAAAGGAAATCAGTCCTGAATATTCATTGGAAAGACTGACGCTGAAGCTGAAACTCCAATACTTTGGCCACTTCATATGAAGAACTGACTCCTTGGAAAAGACCCTGAGATGCTGAGAAAGATTCAAGGTGGAAGGAGAAGGGGATGACAGAGGATGAGATGGTTGGATGGCATCACCAACGCGATCGACATGAGTTTGAGTGGGCTCCAGGAGTTGGTGAAGGACAGGGAAGCCTGGTGTGCTGCAATACATGGTGTCACAAAGAGCCGGACATGATTGAGTGACTGAACTGAACTGAACAGAACTGATGTCTCTTAAGGAAAACTCCAATTCGGAGCCTTACGGGGAAGCATGTTCCAGTAAATAAAGTCCCAGACTAACCAATCTGACACAGTCCAAATTCCCATAGCAGTGAACATGCATAGTAGATTTTAACTAAAGCAGTAGATATTTGAACTTTTATTTCCTGTGTACTTTAACTGCCTCCTTCTTAACTATAAGTTTTTTAAACCAATTTTAAAAGACTTTAGAAGACATGAATTACAGTTGTCATATAATCCCTAACAGGATCGGTATCTTAGATGCTGAGTTTATCTGCAAGGTAATAACCTTTTTTGAAAAATGAACGGTTTAGAATAAATGATTTCTAAGATTCCTCCTTGCACTTTGCTTCTAGTAGTACATGTGAAGTGTTTTTTTCTTTTCTATGAGATTTTCTCGGAGCTTAATTTTTAATAATAGAAACCTACACTTTTTTTTCTAAATGTTACTCCATTTAGAAAATCTCTCCCATCAGAAAGCCAATTTAGTTCTGCTTTTAAAAGCAAGAAATAATATTCAAATGCAACTTTGATCTGCCTTCACATTAGATCTGCATAATAGAATAATTGAAAAAAAGGACAGAAATGCAGTACATTATTGAGCTTCAATTAAATTTCAGAACTGGAATGTGTACACAGGGAGATAATCAACCACAGTTTAATGCATTTAAAATTGTAGACATCATTAATGTTGTACATTAACAAAGTACAAATGAACTATCTCATGTCGTTAGCCTTTAAAAACCACTTAGATGCATTTATATTCAAAATCCAAATGCATTCATTATTTCAAACAAGAAATTGTGCCTGATTTGTGGTTTATGGTATGAATCAATATGCATAAAGAGTCTTCATTTCATTTTCATGTTAAAAATATAATATAATGTATAAAAAATACTTAATATACATTTTACCACAAAGTAAAAGAATTCATATTTTGATGAATTTGATTTCTAGATTGAACAGCAGAATATTAACTTAGATTTTCATAGAATATATTTCTCATTTTAACCAAAAATTTAAAAATAAATAAATACTGAAAATAGTTTACTGTTGATGGGAAGGTAAATTGGTGTACCACTATGACAAATAGTGTGGAGATTCCTCAGAAAACTAAAAAATAGAATTACCATATGATCCAGCAATCCCACTCCTGGGCATATATCCAGGAAAGATGAAAACTCTAATTTAAAAAGATACAGGTACCCCAACATTCATAGCAGCACTATTTACAATAGCCAAGACATGGAAGCAACCTAAGTGATTTGAATAAGGGAGATGTGGTGTGTGTGTATACATATATGTATATACACATATACACAAGAGAATACTACTCAGACAATAAAAAGGATGAAATAATGCCACTTGCCACAACATGAATGGACCTAGAGATTATCATGCTAAGTGAAGTAAATCAGAAAGACAAATACCATATGTTCCAGTATATGTGGAATCTACAATGTGATATAAATGAATTTATTTACAGAAAAGAAACAGATTCACAGATACAGAAAACAAAGGGTAAAGAGGGTGGGGCAGGGATAAATGAAGAGTTTGGGATTAGCAGATACAACCTACTATATTTAAAATAGATGAGCAGCAAGGTCCTACTATTATAGCACAGAGAATAATATTCAATATGCTGTAGTAAACCATAATGGAAAAGAATCTGAAAAGGAATATATATATATATATATATATATATTTATATATACAACTGAAACCCTTTGCTGTACACCAGAAACTAACTAAACTTTGTAAATCAACTACACTTCAATAAAATTTTTTACAAATAGAGTTCACATTGGGTTATACTCTTTTAGCCACTTTTTTCTCTTCATTTTATGACATGGCTCCCAAGTTTCTTGGCTCATGATCTCCTTACATGAAAGCCAGCAAGAGCCGATCAGTCTTGCTTATATCACAGTGTGATATAATTAATTATCAGTTTGGACATTGTTTCTCTTTGCAGTGATAGGACTTTTGTGATTACTATTTCCAGATAGTTCAGGAAAATATCCTTTGCTATTTTAAGTGAAAGCATAAAGCGTCAGAATCGTTGTCAAATTTTATTTCAAATAACCTAAAGAAATTTATTATAATGTTAGGCAAAGCTTTTTGTTAAAAAATTTAATAAATTGGTTAAGTAGAAGTGTTGCTTTCTGTATTTACAGAAACTAACAGTATCTATAAAAACAGATTTAATATCTTACAAACCACTGGGTGTAAGAAAGGTTCAAGGATGTATTGTTCAACATGGGGAGGAGAGCCAATATTTTCTAACAACTGTATGTGGAAAGTAATATTAAAAAATTAAGTTTAAAAATCACCATGAGGTACACTTTAAATATCTTATAATTTTATTTGTCAAATAAAACTCATTAAAGCTGAAAATTTTTTAAAGATTTAATAAAAAGTCATTGCAAAAATTAGATATGAAAAAATTAATACATTTGGATAAATAAATTAAACAAGATGGATTAGGATTGAGCTGAAAAATAAGATTATAATAGAGTTTGGCAGGAGGAAAAGACATGCAATTCATGTATCTCTGATGAGAATAAGATTCTCTGAATGAAATTCTATGGAGCATAAATCCTGAAAGCTATTAGAGTCATATTAGTTTAATTATGAAAAACAGCACCACAAAAACGGCAATTTCTCTGCTTTATAGCTATGAATTTCTTGAGTTTTCTCAAAAGGCAATAGGATCTACTTAGATTTCTCAACATGTATTTTTGATTGTTTTATAGTAACATGATCCTAAGTTTCTATGCTTTATGGACTTAAAGGCAATATAACGTAGTTCCTAACTGTTTAAACTTTGGAGGTCGGATTTATATGTAGATTTATCACTAATCAACTCTATGAACTTTGCAAAATTATTTAACCTTCCTAACATTCATCATGTTGCTGCTGCTGTTGTTTTTTTATTTGTTTGTTCATATTTTTGTGGAAGTTAGATAACTTTATACAAGTAGAGAGTTTACTACAAGCATTCAAAAGAGGTTCGCTATTGTTATTAATGACATTGTTACTAGAGTTATGGCAGAAAATTCTCAAGAAGGGTATTTGAAAAAAGAAATACCAGTGGGAGTAAAATATGGTGTTTAAGAAGAAAGACATGACTAGAGGAGTTATTGAAAGGAAACACCTGTTTACCTTTACTCCAGTGCAAAGATCTTTTAAAGCTAAAGTATTTATGCTTTTGCTTCATCTTGATGATTTCTTTCTTTCTTTTTCTTTAACTTAATAATCAACAAAATCAAAGGGACTGACAAGGACTTTCTTGGCAGTCCAGTGTTTAAGACTTTGTCTTGTTTGAGCCCTGCTTAAGGGCTGAAAAATAGAACAGAAGCAATAACGTAACAAATTCAACAAAGTCTTTAAAAATGGCCCCCCCACACAAAAAAAGCTTTAAAAACAGCTTCTTGTGAAAAAAAAAAAGGTGGGGGGAGGGAGATCTTGAGGATTATAAATTTAAGAAAAGTATGGCAACTTTGTCAATTCTAGGTGTTATCTGCCCTCTAAAGCCACCATCCCATGAGTGTACCCCTGCTCTGTCCAATTCAGTAGCCTCTTTATCTACAGCACGGCACTTGGCTTCTTTCTTCCACCTTTAGGGGTACAGATACCCTGGTCTCTGGACTGTGACACTTTTTTCTTTTGGTTCGTGCTCCTCCTCACACCTTAGCATGACTGAATCCTACCAGCTAGATCTTACATCTGAGAAGCCTGCTGGGAGGAAGTATGCCTCCTGAATGCATGGTAGCATTTATAACTTCTATGAATGCCCTGTTTTATAATTGCCAGTTCCCTGGCCAGTTCAACCCTCTTGACAAGTGGTTTCAATTTTAGCACTCTTGACATATGGGGCTGGATGAGTCTTAATTGGGGGATGGAGGTGAAGAGAGAACTCTGCAGTGCATTGTAGGACTTTTGGGAGCACCCTTGCCCTCTAACTAGATGCTGGTAGCACTCACCTCCATCCTGTTTTAACATCCAGACATGACCAAATGTCCTTGGGGAGAAAAACTGCCTCTGATTGAGAATCACTGCTCTTGACTAGTGGAATCTCAATCTTGGTCGCTAATTAGAATTTCTTGGGTAATTGAATAAAATCTATACATGGATCTCACTTAGATCCTGTTTGAAACCAAACCTGAATCCAGAATAAAAAATAAGAAAAAAAAAAGGGAAAAACTTTGACACTTAGCTTAAGTCACAAAAGAAAGGACTCTAGCTTATTTATGGAATATTACCAGCATAATAAAACCTGACACATCTTTTTGGCAGTTACTGGATATTTTGGTGATTAAATGAATAAATGGATGAATTTAGCTACTTGTTTTTATCTATTTCACAGACATAGTTCTACATTTTATTGTAGTGTTCTTTTTATTTATCACTATATTAGGCATTTCTTTGCAGGAATTTGTTTCTGTATATTGTAGTGTAGTACTTGGTATATATTTGAGAATAGTAAGTGTTTTTGAAAAGATGCAGTAATGAATGAATGGATAACTGTAAAAACATAGTATTTTGCACTCAGCTAGTTCCTATTGTGGTCAAGACTGCTGGTTGCACCTTGTTATTATCATTACAAGTTTTCCAATTCAATGTCTACTCTCATTATTTTTTTTTCTCAAGCCAAAAAAATTCAGATTTTATCAGGGAAGGAATGCTCCAGCCCAAAGACTAAATTTCCCAGGCTCTTAGAAGCTGGGTAGGATTATGCAAATATAGCTGGTAGGTAAGATGTAAGAAGAAATTGTGGAATGGGGTTTCTGAAGAAGCTCATTACAAAGGGGAAAGAAAAAATGACAAAAATCTCTTTCTATCTTCGCTCTCTTCATTTCTTGCTCCCTAATACATACGGCTGGAGCTCCAGATGCTCTCTTGGACAACCCTATGATTTGAAAATGAAAGTCATTTGCTCAAGAAAAGCAGAAAACACAAAAATCATACACTATCATATCTCCTGAACTGGGCACATTTTTGCGCCTTTAGGTTTAACTGAGCAAAAAATAAGACCCAGTCTTGTGTCTGAGTATTGATGAAATTCTCGATTACCACAATACTCAATACAACACACTGTGTTAGAGAAATCCATTTTCTTTCTCTCTCCCTTCTTTTGTGTGTACTTGGCATGGAAGAGGGCATATATGTGAATTATGTCTCATTTTATCATAATGTTTATGAGGGTGGATATGTCATCCCATGGTTGCAGGGAAAGTGTTAGTCGCTCAGTCTTATCTGACTCTGAGAGTCCATGGACTATGGCCTGCCGGGCCTCTCTGTCTATGGAACGCTCCAGACAAGAATACTGGAGTGGGTTGCCATTCCCTTCTCCAGGGGGTCATCCTATGGTTGAGTGTATACATTTTGGTCCGGCTTCTTACATTATACTTGTGTGTTCCTTTATGAAAGTCATGTCTAGAGTCTTCTTTCAGAATTCTGAAGTGTGCCTTCAGTATGTGCCTAAAACCAATTCACAATATTTACTTGCCTTTAATGGGAATTTTCTTGCTCTGAGCTTGCTCTCCCTGTAAGAATGCCTCCTTTCAGAGCTTACATTAAGGCTTGTAAGCTGCGCATACAAAAATTACTGGCAGGCCTGCTGTTAAGGAGTTGTTTTTAGAAAAATAAATCTTTTGCTTCTAGCAAGACTCAGGGATCGAAATTCACCCAAATGGAATGGAAATTGCCCTCTCAGCTGATTATACACTGGGAAATGCTCACTTAAGGCTAATTGCCTATTGACAATTACCCTCACCTTCCACCATCTTTAAGACCTGAGGCAGAGGTTGTGCAGCCTTCTGTTGGATCCTTGAATGGAGACATTGTGAAAATATTGTTATATTTTTGCTGAGGGGACTCTGAAATATTTATAGGCCTCAGGTTCTCCCCCCTCATTGCTTAAAAATGTGGACTTATAAACATGATCCTTCTTTTCCACTTAGCTCCCCGAAATATAAAAGTAATAAGAACCATTGTCAGATTTTCTTGTAAAACTTGCAGTTTTTACAAACTTAAAAGAGAACTAAAGAACTTTACTAAAGCATAGTAAAGTGGATACTGATATTAATAAACTGGATTTCATAATATGCATGTCTATATAGTACATTTTGTAGATATGGAACACTCGCCTAAATAATGGGATATCCTTTAGTGATCTTGTTTGGGAAGTAGAATGATGAGAGTTTCTTTATACAAAGGAATACTGTCTTTGCTCTGTAGAAGGAAGTTGAGTGGAGGGAGGAAAGAAAAGCCACAGGCACAGAGTTCATTTCTAAGCCTATATTAAAAATCCCAATGAGAGAAGAAGGGATTATGGCTTAGACTCGGATGGTTGTAGTAAATGCAGAAAATCGAAAGAGTTGTTGAGTAAGCCATGATGTTTAATTGGCGTTAGAGGTGAGGGAGATGGGTAATAAAAAAATTCAGCCAGTGATAGCTCTTGTGTTTCTGTCTTGAGGAATTGAGTAGTTTTCTTGAGACAGAGAACCTTGATAGAGAAGCTGGTTTGAAGGCAGGAGAGATGATGGATTCAGGTTTGTGCATATGTGGCAGAAGCAACTTGTTATCTATTGAAGATCTGTCATTTCTTTCCTTAGTAACTGAAGCCCAGTTCTTAGCTGAGCATCTTGTCTCTTGGAAGAAAGACTACAGTATTTTACTTGGAGCAGTTGTGGTCATGTAACTAGATTTTGGCCAATGAGATGACATTGTAAGTGTTGAATAGAATAGGGCTTCTAATAGGGCTACTTACTTGAATATAGCCAGCTCTATCCCTTCCTGCTGTCTGAAATGTGACTACAGTTCTAGCCAGGACTAGTGTGACAGAAGAAAAAATAACAGGAGCCTAGATCCCTGGTATACCTGGAGTTTTCCATGCCAGTGTTGGACTATGTACCTCTAGATTTATTTTTTTTAACAGAGAATTAAATGTTTATCTGTTTCAGATATTGCTACTTTGCATTTTCTTTTATATGAATTAAAATGGATCCTAACTGACAAAGCACATGATTCAAATATAATGGCCTTAGCTCTATGAACTATGAGTTTGAAGAGGGAACACTGTTTCCAAAAACAATATAATATACAGAAAATTCAATTTTTAATTTGGGGAGAAGCATCATTTAGTAATGTCCAGGAAAACTTAAAAAAGTATCTTATACCCAGATTTCTGCCACTCACAATTGCATTCACAAAAGTAGTTGCCACTACCCCCAAACCTCTCTCAAGCTCACTATTGATATCCAAACAAAATTTTCTCCCCAAATGGTTGTGTTGACTTCTGTCTCTTCTGTCTTCATCCCAAATTCTATATCAGTTTATATTCTCTGTTACACAATATAAAATAATCTTAACCCAATTTGGTTCCTTTTGGTTCTTGTTCTCTTTCCTTTATTTAAATTAGACTAAAAGAAGTCTTAAGATAAAAGCAGGCTGATTCAGAGTTTTCTTTAGGAACTACAAAAGGGAAAAAGAGGAATGCGCAGAATTTGCTTATATTAATTTCTTTGAACTTTATCCAGACAGATTGAGAGTGAATATTTTTGAAATATCTAAATAAAATGTTTAATGGACACTTCTATATGAGTGTGATGCTAAGAGTGGAATTCTTGGGTGGGTATATGAATTGAGGATTTGTTAACTTATATGCAGTAATTGAAACCATGTTATTGATATTATTTCCCAAGTTGGGAATGAAGAATCAAAAAATAAAAGTGCTTAGGACTCAAAGCTGAGAATACCCTTCATTTGGTTCTTGGGCAGAGGACAGTGAGCTGGCAAGGGAGAAAAGAATATAGAGCCTGAAAAAAAAATCCAAGAGACATTCCTTTTAATAAATGTATATGAATTATGTATATAATTATTATATATAATATGTATATATGTATAATATGTATTTAATTGTGTATATAATTATTATTATATCCTGATGCTGGGAAGGATTGGGGGCAGGAGGAGAAGGGGAAGACAGAGGATGAGATGGCTGGATGGCATCACCGACTCAATGGACATGGGTTTGGGTGGACTCTGGGAGTTGGTGATGGACAGGGAGGCCTGGCCTGCTGCGGTTCATGGTGTCGGCAAAGAGTCGGACACGACTGAGCGACTGAACTGATACTGATATGAATTATGATTAGCTTATGATGATTCCATGTTCAGAATGTTGCATTAGGGTTGGTAGATTCCATTTCTCCATCTGAACGAGCAGGTGACTCAAGCCAATCCTACATGGCAGTGCACTTTTGTTGATCCAGTTACACTCCCTTCCTGACTGTAAAACAAACAGGCTTGTTGATGTTCTGAAGGGCTAGGTATAGAAGGTGAAGGCTACCATCTCAAAAGAGCTGCATTAATATATGATGTTTGTTTTCCTCTTTCTGATTTACTTCATATATGTGGAAGCTTGAAAACTGGTACAGATGAACCTATTTGTAAAACAGAAATAGAGACACGGATGGAGAGAACAAACTTATGGACAGCAAAGGGGGAGAGAAGAGGTGGGATGAACTCGGAGATTGGGATTGATGTATATACACTATTATGTGTAAAATAGATGACTAATGAGAACCTACTGTATAGCACAGGGAGCTCTACTCCACACTCTGTGGTGACTCAAATCAAAAAAGGAGGGGATATGTGTCTACATATAGCTGATTCACTTTGCTGTATGGCAGAAACTAATACAACATTGAAAAGCAAATCAATAAACACTTTTAAAAAACAATAGTTGTGTGTGTGACTCTAATACAGGATTTATTTAGGAGCTAAAGTTCAACCATGACATTGTCTTGCTTTGGAAAATCGTATTAGAGCCATTCTGATAGTCTGGTACCATTAAATACCTTGGGGAAGTAGCCTTTTGTATATTGACTTTATTTTGCCAGTGGTTCACCTAAGGTAGTTATTGAGAAAAATCTTGATGTGAAAGCTTAGTTTTTGCTTTGTTTTTCATGTAGAATGTGTAGCAAAATATTCTAATTATTTTTGCTTCCAACTTGTTTAGATTCCAAGTAAATGAAAGGTTTTATTTTTTTTACCAAAATCTGAGAAAATCAGTTATTTCCATCTGTTTAAGTTCATTTAGATCATCTAAATGTCTTCTTCCTAAGAGATTAGAAATATAACTAAGGCATAAAACATCTAGATATTTAGATATAACTCTTGCCAAATTATTCTGTCCTATTTTTAATAGTTGCAATTTTCAATGATTAACTGAAACTTACAATCATTTTCCAATTGTTATTTAAATTGTTGAATATTTATTAATCAGTACATTTTGATTAGGACATACACTTGGTTTTCTCATAAAATAGAAACTGGAAGAATATCATTTTTTCCTGTCCTTCTTACTCAGAAGCTACTACCGTGAATCAATACTTTTTATTTGCATTTGAGCACTTCATGGTCCTTTTCTTTGATGCGTGACTTCCTTCCTTCCAAGAAGCTATTTCAATGCTTCTTTGCATCATAAATTTATTTAGATTAATTTTTTAAAAGGGCTACATTTTAAAGACTAATCTTAACTGGAATTTTAACCTTCTGAATTATATCTGTTTGCAGTGAATATTATCTATTTTAATGACATACTCTCAAATAGTAACCTTCATTTATGACTAGAAATGCAGAACTAGGAAAAAAATGCCCTTTTCACCATTATATAGGGAGTTATTATTTCATCTGAGACAAAATTTCAAGAATTGAAAAATTAAAGTAAAATATCTCTTCCAACACAATAGTATATTTTTGGAAAATGTGTATCTATTTGAAATTGATTGGAAAAACAGCTTCGGAAACATTATTCATAACATGTCTGTTTTACCCCCTTGGATTTCTATTTCAAAAGGAATAATCAGAGTAAAGAAGCAAAGTTTAAGAACCTGATTTTCTGAGTGACAATTTTAGCTCTGCTACTTATTGGTTGGGTGATGTTGGGTAAAATATTTCATTTTTCACACATCAGATTCATCATCTGTAAAAAAGTGGGTAATATGATAGGACCTGATTCATTACATAATTATGATGTTTAAATGAATTAATAACTGTAGGCATGAAGAATGCTTTCTGACACAGAAAGCACTAAATGATGATTTTTTTAAAAGAAGATGCATTGTCAAGTTATTTCCAAACATCTGCTTTCAGATGCTTTTTGTACACTTTGAAGTTTACTCCACTTTATGTCTAAGAAGAGATAAAGTAAAATAAAGTGAGACTGTTATAAAATTAAACTTATTCATTTGCTATAATTCTCCTTTATTAAAAACGATGTTTATTAATATAATCTTGATGATCATATATTCTTTTTATGAAATGTTAAGCCTAGTAGATAATTAATATTGTTATTGTTTAATATCTAGAAAAAAGTGAACAGTATCACAAAATTTAAATTATTTCTTACAAAAAATGTTTGCAATTTTATTATTCCATTAATAAGAAGGCTGTATACAACTGAGTTAGAAAACCTGCCCCACTCCATATTTTTCTAGTACTATTCATTTGCAAAGCAGCTATATTTATAGAAATACCTAGGCTATACAGTCAGAAGACATGCGTTAAAATTAATTTCTATTTATCACTTACTTTGTCATGATAAGTAAATAGCTTATTTACTTAGTAAATAGCTTTTCTTAATTTCTGCATCTCAAAAAGAGCTAAAAGATATTTCTCCTTTGAAAAAGTAACTGGTTCAGGATTTGGTGCATTCCAACAGAAACACCTGTAAAATTGTATGAAATGTGTGAATCACTATTTGAAGGCATTGAAAAAGAGGCAGCTGGGGACAGTGATCTCTGAAGAAAGATAAATAAGCAATGTGAACCACAAGACTGCCCAACAATTGCCCCACATTCTTCTAGGGGTAGTTTACTGACAGAGCAGGGAGATGGAGACAACCCCAAGCAGAAGTCTTACTGGAGGAAGGAGATAGAATTTGTATTGAAAGGAATCTGAGACAAGAACTACTGAGAAGAAAGTTACCTCTAAGCTGACACGAATTTATTCCAGCCTTGGCCAATGGATAGGCTGAAAGAGCAAAGGGTGAATCTCTGGGATTCCTAGCAGAAGATGGTTACTGTGGAACAGAAAAGTGATTAAGGAGGTGTCAGCAGGGCTGGGGGACACTGGAATTACAGTTCACCCAGAGTCGAAAGAAATTACTCAGGACATTGGCCTTCAGTTGAAAGACTAGGTAGAGATATGGATATAAATACAGATAAATGGGTGTCTGTATCTATAACTATAGATTGATATCTCTAGCTCTATCTTTATTTGTTAAGATCACATGCAAGAGTAAGGGCCTAAACCATAGGACTAAGTTCAAAAACAAAATAGATATACCGTAACAAATGACTGACTGGCGGACTTTTGCACAACTAATGCCTATGGCCAGTGATTTGTTATGTAAGTGAATATTGAAATGTTTTCAATATTGAAACATCTTCAGTCAATAACAAAAGACATATTAATATATCTTTGGTCAATAAGTTGTTTAACAGCAAATGAATCCAAGTCTGACAAGACCAATGTTATCCCCCAGCCATTTATCTGTCAAAACAAAATTCAACACACTTTGAAGGAATTCAATGTCATTCAAATGCCCTACAACTATTAATGCAGTGTCCAGCTTATAATACAAAATGATCAAATGTACAAAGGAAAACAAATATATAACCTATCTTCAAAAGAAAAAGAAGTACATTGTAGTCAACCCTTGGAAACTTAGATATTATAATTATTCCAAGAAAAATGTAAAACATAAAGTTGCTAATAAGAATATTTTCACAGACTTAATTAAACACATGGTGATAACATGTGATAATATATGATGAAATAAAAATATGGAAAATAAAAGCATGAAAATATGAGAAATTAAAATGTAATATATAATATATAATGCTTTTGTGCAAGAAGTGTGGGCTTGAGTTCTCCCAAATTGAGAAGCCCATGCAGATATTGGGGAAACCTACACAAATTGCTCAACATATACCCACATTTTCAATTTTAGTAAGTGCCATCAAATTTTATTCCAAATAAATTTTAAAAATTCTTAATCCTATACACAGAAAAGTGTAGTTTTCCCATTAAGAACTGCAATTTTTGTGCCAGTACCATACTGTCTTAATGACTGTGGATTTGTAGTATAGCCTAAAGTCAGGTAGGTTGATTCCGCCAGTTCCATTCTTCTTTCTCAAGATTGCTTTGGCTATACGAGGTTTTTTGTATTTCCATACAAATTGAGAAATTATTTGTTCTAATTCTTTGAAGAAGACCTCTGGTAGCTTGATAGGAATTGCATTGAATCTATAGATTGCTTTAGGTAGTATACTCATTTTCACTATATTGATTCTTCCAATCCATGAACACGGTACATTTCTCCATCTGTTTGTGTCCTCCTTGATTTCTTTCATCAGTGTTCTATAGTTTTCTATATACAAGTCTTTTGATTCTTTAGGTAGAAATACTCCTAAGTATTTTATTCTTTTTGTTTC
>ML661908.1:15803692-15850274 GCA_007570785.1 Antilocapra americana | reverse complement strand
AAAAAAAAAAAAAGAACTGCAATTTATCAACTTTTATAATCATCTTTTGCCTGTATAACAAAAATAAAAATTATCACTGCATGTTTCTGTGTGGATTTCTATGATGACTTGTGAAGATTAACATCTTTACATTTATTTTAAAATATTGAGTTTCCTAATAACAAAAGCAACATATTTCTATACATATTTATATTTTTCATTTTTAGTTTTAGGGTTTTTTTTTTGTCCTGAGATGGGTTAACTCCTTATTTAATTCAATGGAGAGAATATTTTTTAAAATCTATTTAGTTTTGCTCATCTAATTGATACATTTTCTAGCTCTGTTTAGTTTTATGTGATCTTAAAACATGAAAGTGTGCAGAGTATATGTTGAAAAAAATCAATGATTAGAATATACTTGCGAGATATAGTCTAAGAGCAATAAGTCTCTGACAGTTTAGAAGGGTCAGAAGATTAATACCCATAGGAAATTGTTGATGTGTTGTTCAGTTGCTAAGGCATATCTGACTCTTTGGGACCCCAAGGACTGCAGCGCAGCAGGCTTCTCTGTCCTCTGTTGTCTCTCAGAGTTTGCTCAAATTCATGTCCATTGAGTTGGTGATACCATATATCCATCTCATTCTCTGCCACCCCCTTCTCCTTTTGCCTTCAATCTCTTCCAGCATCAGGGTCTTTTCCAGTGAATTGTCTCTTCACATCAGGTGGCCAAAGTATTGGAACTTCAGCAACGGACCTTCCAATGAATACTCAGGACTGATTTCCTTTAGGATCAACTGGCTTGATCTCCTTGCTGTCCACGGGACTCAAGAGTTTTTTCCAGCACCACAATTAATAGCCACAGAGAATTAGACCAACTGTAAATCCACCATTAACATTTCTAAATTGTCCAGTTGAGTGTCATGAAACATTATTGCTTATACTCTTCTTAAACGAAAAACACAATGTTGCTGAACCATTAGATGATTAGGAACTCTGTTACTGAAGAAAGTGAAGCCCTTTTATTTACCATGTTTGTATTTATGATCTCACTTAAATGTTATGAACTTTTTGCCTACTTTCATATTCTATATTCATTCAACAGTATTTGTGGAACAACTACTTTTTTGTCTGGGCACTAGAGGAGTTCTGGAGAAGGCAATGGCACCCCACTCCCGTACTCTTGCCTGGAGAATCCCATGGACGGAGGAGCCTGGTGGGCTGCAGTCCATGGGGTCGCGAAGAGTCGGACACGACTGAGCGACTTCACTTTCACTTTTCACTTTCATGCATTGGAGAAGGAAATGGCAACTCACTCCAGTGTTCTTGCCTGGAGAATCCCAGGGACGGGGGAGCCTGGTGGGCTGCCGTCTATGGGGTCACACAGAGTCGGACAAGACTGAAGCAACTTAGCAGCAGAGGAGTGCTAAGAGCTAGAGATACAGCAGTGAACAAATCTGATGGTCTGTTTCATGAGACTTACATTCTATAGGGTAAGTCTGATAAAAATGAAAAAATACATAGTTTTTATAATTTTTAAACCTGGCACGATAGTTAGAGAAACCTCTTGGAGCTTGGATTATTGCTACTTGCAGCCTTTTTCATGTCATATCAGCATGTCTCAATCTTTCTGATAAAATTTGATATTTGTCATGGGGTTTGTTTTTAAAATGCATGAAATATTCTATTTGATTGTATCATATAATTCATTTTATTTTATATGGCTGTTTCCTTCACAGGAAACCTCAATGGACTGTTCAGTTGGCTTTACAGGAGAATAGATATTATAAAAACCCTGAACAATATCAAACAAATACCTTAAACAAAATTAAAATCTGAAATGTGTATGAGTCTGCCTGGCTGGCCCTGCTGCCATTCAGAGTTGCCACCTCCTGTAAATACACAAAAAAAGAGATGGAAATCTTTCCTGGGAGTCTTTAATCATCTCGCTTTTTGTCTTGTTTATAGTGATATATATTTTGAAGGCTATCATACTTCTCAAATTATTTGCAGACATCAGCTGCTTGCCTGTGTCATCTCTGTGTTATCACTGGATCTAGGTTACTGACAACCTGAGAACATTAAGGTCTATGAAATTTGTTACTTCCTATTTAGGTAAAGACTTTCAACTTGATTTTCTTTTATTGCCTAAAAGAGGAGTATTCCAACATAAAAGTATGAGGCAATCCAGCTGGGTTGATTTTACTGTAGGTGTGTGCTTTTTTCCCCCCAGCCTTTTGCTAGTGCCTTCTCTAAGAACTTCAAGGGCAATTAAGAAGAATTCATTTGAATCAGTTCTACTGAGGTGGATGAAACTGGAGCTTATTATACAGAGTGAAGTAAGCCAGAAAGAAAAACACCAATACAGTATACTAGCGCATATATATGGAATTTAGAAAGATGGTAACAACAACCCTATATGTGAGACAGCAAAAGAGACACAGATGTATAGAACAGTCTTTTGGACTCTGTGGGAGAGGATGAGGGTGGAATGATTTGGGACAACGGCATTGAAACATGTATATTTTCATATGTGAAATGAATCGCCAGTCCAGGTTCAATGCATGAGACAGGGTGCTCAGGGCTGGTGCACTGGGATGACCCAGAGGGATGGGATGGGGAGTGGGAGGGGGGTTCAGAATGGGAGACACATGTACACCTGTAGTGGATTCATGTCAATGTATGGCAAAACCACTACAATACTGTAAAGTAATTAGCCTCCAATTAAAATAAATAAATTTATATTAAAAAAAAGAAAAATTCAGGGGCAAACAGCTCTCATTATCAGGATGAGACTGGCTCTTATTACTTGGCATGAGCCAGTGGCACAGATTTGTTCCTCTCTTTACACTCAGTGATGTCCAATTGATAGTTTGTAACTGACTGTGGTGGGAGAATTTATACCACAGACATTGGCAAGTACTACAGAGCAGGGTTTCCCTCTGTAGAAAGCCAGCTTTTAGCATTAGTATCCTCCTATGAGTCCAACTTTTCTTGCTTTGCTAGAAACATTCAGAAGGGCTACACAAGCTTCCCAAGTGGTTTCAGTGCAAGAGTGTCAGGGAACATCATTGTCAAGGTGAGAGTTAGAACTGGTTTTAAAATGGGTCCTCTTACTTTATAGGAGAAACACATTTCTTCCAGTTTATGAGATCCACTGCAGTATCTTGGTCAATCAAGGTGCTTTTAGCAATCCCTTTTTAGTTCCTCCTATCATCAAAGAGCTGACTCATTGGAAAAGACCCTGATGCTGTGAAAGATTGAGGGCAGGAGGAGAAAGGGGTGACAGAGTATGAGATGGTTGGATGGCATCAATGACTCAATGGTCATGAGTTTGAGCAAACTCGGGGAGACAGTGAAGGGCAGAGAGGCCTGGTGTGCTGCAGTCCATAGGGCTGCAGAGTCAGAAACAACTGAACAACAATCATCGAGTTACTGATAATTTTTTCCAATAGTGTTTATTTATGCCTTTCTTGCTGGCTGCCTTTCATTATCCAGGTATTTCTGGCACGTAGAGATCCACAGATATATACTGTATTTGGGATAAATACTGTATTTTCTCATTTTACTTGTTTTGGAATCTCTGAAAAATAATGATGGTATGATTTTGTCACCACTTTACTGGAATCACTGGACTGCACATTTGAATTTGGAGCTATTAAATTTTCAATAATTATATGCTAATATCTAGTTCTGCAGACTTTGAAAACAAAATTTAATACTTTATGTCATACCTGCCATAGAATATACCTTTGAAAAGATCTTTCCTTTGGGTTTCTGCTCAAAGTTCTTTTCATCTGTTCTATCTGCTAGGCTATAATGTTTGGTAGATGCTTTCATTCAAGGGTATATATTTTGCCAGCATGCTTGGTGGGGAGAGGGATATTTCATAAACATAGCAACTAATATTCCAAATATATATCTTATACACGCAGCATGGATGTGAAACTATCCAGGACTCATCTATTGCAAGTTATATAAAACTGTCTAGGACTCGTGTATTGATTAGCCTGGTCACCAGCTATAGTTTATCAAATTCTGGTGCCATCCCCACATCCTATACTTTGATGTTGCTTTACTTAGGAAAATATTTTGAGTTTTTAAATCTTAGAGAAATGCATTTGTTTATACATAAATAGCATAAGTATAAAACAAAACAAAACATGAAATCAGAACCAATCACATAACACTTCCCCCAAATTCTTAAGCATAAACCCGTCTGTCTATCGTTTGAATTTCCCACATATAGAAATCCTTAAGTAACAAATTGGTGCTTCTCGTTCAATACTATCTTGTTCTCAATTGGAAGATACAAGAGGTTTGTTTCTTACTTTTATTCTGCATTCTATGCTTCTAGTACTTCTGTCACATCAACTCCCTGTAGCTGCTTCTGCCCACAGCGCCATAGCTGGCTTTAAGAGCTGTGTCCTCTTCCTACAAGTGGTCCCACTATCTCTGGGAAATGGCTGTTCCAAGGCGGGAGTTAACAATGGGCTTTGTCATTGTGATGTTTGTATCTATAATACATTGTGCAAAGATGCCTTTCTTCTTTTGACATTATATTGTAAATATCCCTCTATGTCACTTAAACTCTTCAAAAACTTTGTCCTTTATGACACTTTAAGACATTTTCTAAATACAAAAACAATGATTGGTCAATGCAAACAACTTGGCAGAAGTAAAACAGAAAAACACAAGGGATCATAACACACTATTTATGCTTAACATTTTGGTGTATATACTTCCAGTACTTTCTTTTGTTATTTTTTCGTATCTATTAGTTTTCACTTATTATTCTTTAGTAAATGTTTTCTAGATGATTATGTATTTTTTACACTATGATTACTTAATGGCTGAATATCAGCATAGTATCTATTATATACTATTACCATAATTTTACCAATGACCATGTTAGAATTTAATTGTTTTAAAAAATAAAAAGATGTGATGACTATCCTTATACATATATATTTTTTAGAAAGTTTCACTACAATTATACTACTGAGCCCAATGTAAACAAATGACAGTTTAAGGCACTTAAGACATTTTCCAAATTGCATTCTACAGAAGCTGTTACAATATACAGGAATCTGCCAGAAATATGAGGGTGCCTACTTTCACACACTGTGGCCGCTCAATAGAATAGTCAAAGAATTACCATTCTTCATGAATTATTTCCAAAGAGAAAGAACTTTAAACTATTATAGTTACTTTTGCAATAAAATACTTGCATATAACTCTGTCTGCATTTAGGCTGGATGCCTAAGGACACAACAGTTATATTTCAACATAGAAAACTAGGCTAAAGTGTCCAAGAAATGACCTCCTTGTTAAGTATGCAAAGAAAAACACTTTTGGGGGTGTTTTTTTCACATGCGTGTATGTTAGTCACTCAGTTGTGTCTGACTCTGCGATGCCTTGGACTGCAGCCCACCAGGCTTTTTAATGGTATTTTGAAGAATATTGTTAAGACATGTTGACTGTGACTGTTTTATGTGTTTAATAGGTGAAGGCTTAATAAATGATGATAGATTGTGATAGATCTTGCTGATGTAATATTCATAATATGTGACTTGAGATTTTATATTTTAAAGTATTTTAATTAGACCTCAAAGCCTAAAGCATAGAATTTTAGTAGAATATAAAGTAAATGCAATTTTTAGCACAATAATGACACAGTGATTTTTATTTTTATTTTATTTTTTTTACATTTCTTTCTTTTATTTACAGCTTATTGTCAACATGCATTAGTTACACAAAATGATAAATTATGAATAATCAAAATATAATTATGCAGATGCAAAATAGATATTCAACACAAAAAATACAACCATAAAAGCAGGTTAACTTATGCACACATAGCAGCATAGATGCAGCAGATATTTCAAAGGACAGCAAGTGCTTGCTTTTTCATTTGAAGATGGTGGCCATATCATACCCTAGAATGCCTCAGTTTATCCGTGCCTGAGGGCCAAAATTCATTTGTAATAATGTTTTCACATTGAAACTGTTGTAAAAGATATGTTTTCCAGAATTAAGCCTCCTCTCAGGCTTCTTGCCAGTTTCTAGCACCTAAAAACTGATACAGAAAGTATTATAAATGTAACTACACTGATTCTTAAAGGTTAAAAAAGTATCTCTCAAAATAATTTAAAAAAATTATTGCAAACAGTAATGCTGGTGCTCTCCCAGACTTACTCCAGCACGAGCATCTCTGGTTCTACTTCTGCAGCCTTCACCACACTGCCATCACTCTGCTTGCTTCCTTCCCTGGTTCTTCTACTGGTAGCTCCACCCTGGCTCCAGGTAGCTTTGCATCTTCTAACGGTGCCTGCTCCCAAAGTCTTGGTCTGAAGCTCAGTCCCACATGGGCCAAGACTCAGGACACTCCCAACAATGATGAGGCTTGGGGGCCTCCTGCTCCAGCCAACAGACCCCTCTATACTGGTTGCCACAGTTCACATCAGGGTGAGCAACTCTCACCATCGCCTTCTTTCCCAGAAACAGTTTGGAGAAGATTTCGTAGACAAAGTTCCAAAATAACATCATTGCTGGCACTCCTGTGTATGTCACTGCTGTTGCCTCCCTGGATGGGCTCTAGACATTCCCTGGAGGGGGCCTTTGGAGAAGAGCAGTCAGCAGGAGACCTGGGAGAACCCTAGGACTTGACCAAAGAGAATGGGGCCATACTTCAAGCTTCCAATCCAGCATGTAAGGGTCTCAGAAGTCATCACTCCATCCCAACAAATAAATAATCACAACAAACTGAAAAATCAACAAGTCCTTTTAGATCTATCAGAGAAGTGAGGTTGTTACTGAAAACTCAGCCTCTCTCTACTCTGGTGCTGAATCAAATCCCGGGGAAAGAGTTTTGGGCTAAGCAAAAAAGGATAGTTTTACTGCTTTGCCAGGCTAAGAGAGACACACTGGGCTTCTGCATTGAAAAACTACATGTCTCGACACAGTGATTTTTAAAAGAGGGCTAAATGTAAAGAATTAATTACAATTGCTACATACAAAAGTATTTCATGGAAAATAATTTTATGTAAGGTCATTTAAAAGTACACACTCAACACACAAGTATTTTATGAATATTATATATCATCAATATCTGCCATTTGTTATTCAGGAAAAAAACTCATTTTCTGTATGCTCCCCTGCTCTAACAGCAAGATTTTGCATGTTTGAATATTTTTAACTATGCCAGATGAAAACTCCATAAAACTTCACTTTTATCACTGAAACTTACATGCTGAAACCAATTTATCACAGTTTATACAGAGTTTACCATTCAGTTCATATGTATGAAAAAAATCTTACTACCTTCCTCACTCAGCTTTTCCTTTGAGAACACTGTTAACCCAATTCCTAATAAGGAAACTGCTCTGCACATTTACAGGAAAAAAGGCATGGGTTTCCTTGGCAACTGGAGCCATGTGCAATCTCTCAGAACGGCTCCTCCTACACTCAAGTTTCCTAGGTAGCAGGCTGCATATATTTTATAAAGACAATAGGATAATGGGGGGGGATATTACCCTATTCAACCCTGCATGTGAAAAGCTTCAATGGGAAAGATGCATTTGCTATAATAACTGGCAATTTGCGAGATAATATTAATTGTATAATAAGGTTGCTTCCTCTGTCTAATTCAGGATTAATAGTTTAATTCAAGGTCCAAAATATATTATGTGTTCATATTTAGAAACTTCACCACAAAATTAACTCATATAAATTTGCCACTAAAGCTAAAGGTAAATTGCAGGTGAGCAATTTCATGGTAAATAGCAATTACTTCAGTCTGTCACTGAAGCAGAAAAGCTGAGCCTTATCTCACGAATGGAGAAAAACTCAATTTATCCTGAAATTGACTGTAAAATGCCAGAAAAAGTTTAAAACCTCTAAACAGAACTTGTTTATGGATCTATAAGACATTAGTAAATAAATTATGAATGGTTTAGAAAAATGTATACTTAGGTAAAATGAAAAACTTAGAAATTATTGAGAAAAAATTATATATGATCTATGCATGGGGTTAATTTTGGGGATGGGTAGGAAAAGATATGTGAATTCACTTACATCATGCAGGTTCAGTTTTTCTAATATAGAAAAACATTCAGAAGAAATCAAATTAAAGAGCAGATGTATTCTATTAAATGTGGACAGAGCCAATGCAAAATTTGCTGGCTATTTAGGAGTCTTTACAAGTCAAATATTGGTTTTAAAATAATTTTTGAAAACTTTTGAAATTCTTAATTTCATATAATAGGAGTTCCTATTCTCTGACTCACCACTTCTATTCCCTCACAACGCAATTAACCATAATTATCTTTTGAGTTGCACACAAAGAAAACATAATTTATATGTAATTAATCAGCTCTGGAGCATTGTGAATTTTAAACTATGAGTAACTTGAGGAGTACAGATTAAATTGTTTAAGACTATTTTACTGAATACTTAGTCGAATAATTTACAACTAGAACCTAGAGGGAAGAATATCACAATATATCCATTCTAATACATTTATTGCAACATACATTGTGAGATAGTCTAGAAATGCTTATTTTTGAACCAAAAAATAGGAAAAATTTTAGATAAAAATTTGGACATAAATTTTTTATATTACTTTTCCAAATATAATTATATTTAATTTCTGTCTCTCTCACACACATACACATGGTTTTTATCCAGTCACTTTGATTAGGTTAACTGAAATGTTATGCTTTCCTTTAATGCATCATAAACCTTTTATCAGGTTAACATTTATAACATAATATAGACATTTTTAATAAACATGTTTTTACTTCAGGGTATAAATTTAGCATAAGTTACTTAAAAATTTCTCCTCTGATTGATGCTGAACTTAGTTTACTTCAATTGCATGTACAACACACAGACACAAACAAACACACTTAGGCTTTTCATTTTCTATTTGTGTGATTCCAGGCAGTGAGGGTTGCAGAGTTTGAGAATCAATCTTGGAAAGTGATTTTGAGATTGCAACTGTGGATTGTAAATAATTTATGACAATAACAGCACAGACTTCTTATATTTGGAACTGCTAGTTTAGTGCCCTATAGGGTATGACTAGACACTCCATCTGCAGGTTTACCTGTCTCATGGTGCAGATTTGCTAAGTGTGTGTTCAGCCGCTTCCGTTTCAAATCTTGTTCTTATTCAAGTACACCTTCCTTTCCTTCCTCAGGGTTCTAAATCCAAATTTTCTTTTCTATTTGCAAAAGCTACAGTATAACAATAAGAATACACATTTACTTCATTATCTGATTATCTAGTTTTAGATTTAGTATGTCTAGGCACTAAGGGCTTTACTTGCAGTACAGCATCAAATACCAGTTATTGACATCCATTACTTGATTATTCTGTCATACTTGCAGTCTTTTTTTTCAATATAATTTTATCAGGCAATTCTGCTTCCAATTTTTGTCTTCATACACAGTTTAAAGCCCATCTTCTGGCTGTTTCTAATATATGTTTTTTTTTTCCCCATCAGGGAGAGATTTCCATTACCCTTGATAGCTCACCATGAACATAAATGAAACCATATGAAAATAAAGCAAGAGGGGAAATTACTAACATCTGGTTTAGTTGCATAGAAGCAATGCTTATTCTGAAGTGTTACAAAGCTCTTCATTATTTATAACTAATAACTAGTTGCCATGTACCATAGTGATTACAAAGTAAGTATATCAGGGCAGTTTTTGTACGTGTCTGCCATACTTGAATTTTATCTTGTGGTAAATAACATGAAAATCAAGACTATATTTGATAGGCACATTTAGTTTAATACTAAAAAATCAAGACCATATTTGATAGGCACTAGAAAATCAAGACCATATTTGGTAGGCACATTTAATTCTAATTTTAGTTGGTTTATTTGGTTTGTAATTACTATACTACTTTTAAGAAAAATAAATGTGAACTGAACAAAAGATATTAATTTAGTTTGATGAACAATTTACCAACTATGGAACATTGCAAAAGGAAAGAATCTCTTGCTTAGATGGATTACTTGTATATTACCTCTTTCCATTTCTAAGATACTCAATTCTCATGCTGCAGTATTATAATATGGGTCACCATTGGTGTTTTTGTATAGTGCTGAACTTTGTTCTTTTTATTTATTTGTTAGTTTTGGCTGTGCTGGGACTTCGCTGCTGCTTTTATCTAGTTGCCATGAATGGGGGCTATTCTCTAGTTGCAGTGCACAGGCTTCTCATTGCAGTGGCTTCTGTTGTTGCAGAGTAGAGACTCTATGGTGTGTGTGGCTCGGGGGCTCTAGAGCATTGCTGTTGTTGCCCCTTCTCCTCTTGCCCTCAATCTTTCCCAGCATCAGGGTCTTTTCCAATGAGTCGGTTCTTTGCATCATCAGGTGGCCAAAGTATTGGAGCTTCAGCTTCAGCATCAGTCTTTCCAATGAATATTCAGGACTGATTTCCTTTAGCATTGACTGGTTTGATCTCCTTGCAGTCCAAGGGACTCTCAAGAGTCTTTTCCAACACCGCAGTTTGAAAGCATCAATTCTTCAGCACTCAGACTTCTTTATGGTCCAACTCTCACATCCGTACATGATTACTGGAAAGACCATAGTTTTGACTATATGGTCCTTTGTTGGCAAAGTGATGTCTCTGCTTTTTAAAATATGCTCTAGAGCATAGAAATGGCAACCACTCCAGTATTCTTGCCTGGAGAAGCCCATGAACAGAGGGGCCTGGCAGAGGAGTCTGTGGGGTGGCAAGAGTCAGACACGACTTAGTGACTATACCACCGCGGAGCATAGGCTGAGTAGTTGTGGTCCATGGGCTTAATTGCTCCGAGGCATGTGGCATCTCCTCTGATCAGGGATTGAATCCATGTTTCCTGCATTGGCAGGCAGATTCTTACCCTCTGTCCCACCAGGGAAGTAAACTTTGTCCTTTTTAAATCATGTCAACTTCGTTAGCCACAGATAGGACCTTTAAACCTTTCATCTGAATGGTTAATCTCTACCTAAATCTAGAAGAATAATATTCTTTAATTTGTCAGGCTGTGGTGTAATTAAGATATATCTATTTTGGAAATGGTAAAATTTCTTACATGAAAGTGGCAACTTAAAATCTCACAAGAAAAATGAATCCACTTATAAATGGTATGAATACATGATTGAAGAAACCAGCAATATCACAAAAACCATTTTCAATTTGAAGATTTATTGAAATGTGTAAAACAGATCTTTCATTAATCTTTTATGAGACTATAAAAGGCAGTCTGAAAATCTGAATAACTATGAGGTATTTTTAATTTTGACCTTTAGGAAGGTATCTGCTAGGTTTATAAAAAGTTCCTTGTACATATAGATTTCATTTTCATACCTCTTTCTTCTCTGAGATACTATATGAATTCAGATATACCTTCCATGTGCTGCATGACTATCTGTGAAAGAAAAGGAATTATCTTTTACTTTTCCCAACATTGAAGTGTTTCTTTTTAAAAGCATTATTCAATATATTAAACCACATGGTGTGAACTCTAATCCTACAATGAAAATTTTCTTTCTTTTTTAAGTGAATTTTTATCAGAGTATATTTAGTTTACAACATTGTGTTACTTTCTGTCATACAGCAAAGTGAGTATGTTATACATATACATGTGTCAATTCTTTTTAAGATTCTTTTCCCATGTGGGTTATTACAGAGTACTGAGTGGAGTTCTGGGTGCTATACAGTAGGTTCTTATTAGCTATCTGTTTTATACATAGTAGTGTATAATCAAAAGTTTTATAATTTGATTTGCTTAATAAAAAGTCACAAGAAAATGCACAAATATCTGTGAAAAATAGTATGGAGTTTCCTCTCTCATAGACTATGTGAAATAAGCAAATTGGTGAAGCAAGCTGACAGTGTGCCAGAATTTAGAAAATAATAGTTGCATATAGTACTTTAATTTTTTCTCTATTTTTCTTTATCAAATTTCAACATATTGAATAAATACAAATAGACATAAGTAATAAGGTTTCCCTGAAGACTCACTGGTAAAGAATCCACCTGCTAACACAGGTGACATGGGTTTGATCCCTGAGAAGAGATCTCCTGGAGGAGGAAATGGCAACCCACTCCAGTATTCTTGCCAGGATAATCCCATGGGCAGGGGTCCTGGTGGGCTACAAAGAGTTGGACACAACTGAGCAACTGAGCATCTTATCACATACATACATGCACACCATTTGCATATGCTCCCGGTTTATGATGTCTTTCATTGAACAGGATTGGTAAAATTTTATTTGGGTCAATTTGTATCGTAACTTAGATGGTCTATGTACAGTCAACTTAGCTGTACATTTTTTTTTCTTGCATCAGGCTAATCACTTTAGGGTTCCAAACCAAGGCAAAGGAGGAAATTTGTAAGTGTGTATGTACAAGCAAAACAGTGCAGACTTATAAATCTTCCTGTCATGAACTTGACACAAGGAAATAAGGAAGCCATCCCGCAAACAAGCAGTATTTGCTTTGTAATGAATGGCTGCAGGCCAACTCAGAACTGCGTGCACAATAACAATTGTCTAGGAGACTGATCTATGTTCTCCAGCTGGTACAGTCACTGAACAAAGTATTCTACTCTCACTGTTAAACAAGCCACCTCTCTGCAGACTGTTGGGAGCGTGGCCTTTGGCCTCATCTTCATGTAAAAACCACACTTATTGATGAAATCACTGCTGTGAATTTCACTGTGTTCTTAATAATACTGTTTGTTGCAGAGTGGGTATAATTTGCTTGAATTCCTCAGGCTCTCACTTCTCCCTCCCCAGCATCACAATTTTACTGAAATTACATTTTTACAGGAATGGGTTTTGATTTGATCCATGAAAATATTCTTCCATTCAAATGCTCGGTTAACAGTGTGATTTGGCCTGGCGCCTGGGATAACATTGTGTTTATCACGGGCACACATTGAGATTTGGAATCTCACCGAAATTCATTCTCTGAATCATATGGTCTTAAGCCTTTCAACTTCAAATGTCAGATTCAACATAAAAGAATTTATATCATGTTATTACAGCCAGAAATTTTGGTTTGAACAGAAGAGGAAGGAAGGATTTGGGGGAGAGGTGTAACGTCCTTATTCTTTGAACCCAGCCCTCCATGGAGCTTTCCTTCCATACTCTGTAAATCACCTCTGGCTTCTGGAGGGCAACGAGAAGAACACAGATCAACATAGTGGTGTCTATTTAATAACAAGTACCTGCATGCACAGTGACACCTGCTCCACCTCCCATTTCTTCCCTGTTACCATGCAACGGGAGTGGCACGTCCTGCCTGTGGTCACTGGGGGTGCCAAGTGGATAGAGAGGGCATGGACTGCAGGAAAAGTAATTTTTCCAGCTTCAACTTTTCTTCCCCTTTCTCTCCCCATCTGGAATCTTAGATGTTCCATTCATGAAAAATCCTGCCTCCTGCCCCTTGCCACATCCTGAGGTAGTCCCCGAGACATGCCTCAGGCATCTTGGGACAAATGCTTGAATATTAAAAGGTTAGCAGTGCTGAAATAGGTTTAATGTATGAGGTGATGGTGCTCAGTTGCTCAGTCGTGTCCGACTCTTTGCAACCCCATGGGCTGTAGCCCATCAGTATCCTCTTTCTTTCCATGAGAGTTCCCTGGCAAGAATACTGAAGTGGTTGCCATTTCCTTCTCTGGGGCATCTTTTCAACCCAAGGATCAAACCCTCAACTCCTAGTCTCCTCATAAGCAGGTGGATTCTTTACCACTAGCATCACTTGGGAAGTCCCTTATGAGGTGATACAAGAATGGAAAACTCCAGGTTAACTCCAAATCCATAGAAGGCATATGACCCTCACTGACCTGCTTAGCTGGGTACGAAATCTCAGATGGACCCTTCTGTCTAGTTTCCAACATCAAATTTCTTTCATACTTGCTGATTATATTTAAATCGTTATTTTTCATTTTTACTTTCTATTTTTAACTTAAAGCAGCCTAGTTGAAGTTTTGTTTACTTCCTGCTTAAGTTTTATTAATTATATCTTATCTGGCCTTCTCTCCTGCAGGCACTGATTTCTCTAATCCATCCTACAATCTGCTGTCAGGTTAGTTTTCTCCATCTATAAACACGGCATTTATCCATGCTTAAAAACCTTCAAATACTACTTAACATGTTGCTAGTTGCAAACTAAAATTCACTCCTCAACATGCATATCCTGGAAAATGTAATCTGCATTTTTAGCCTTTTGCTGTATACAGTTGCAAAAAACAAAAAAACTTTAAAGAAAAAGCAACAGATTGTGGGGCTAACATCTTGGAAGCTCTTTCCCCTTTATCACCAAGATTCTGGTTTCAGATTTTTCTGATTTTTGCATTTTTGTCACTGACAAACTACCAAAAACATAATCAGTGTCTCTGTCTTTTAATGCTATTTTTCTGACCAGGGCCTTTGCCTGGATGTCTAGCATCTTACCTCCTATGCAGAATGTGCAAATGTCCCGAGGTTACCAGAGACCGCAAAATGATGGCTCACCTTTCTTCTTTTTTTGAGGCATTTACGCATAAAGCTAGCTTGTCCCAATAATTCTCAAATGCCTTCAAATAAGCATTCTATCATCTATCTTTCTATCAATAGTACATATATACTCCTGTATACTATTATAGTTTACAGTGTATTAGACTTTTTTCCCTTCTATCTTTTGGCAGGATATTTGTTTTGTACAAGATACTCCACTGTATTCAAAAGCAGAGGTCCCTTACTACATTGCATCATTCTATTACGATATTTCTCCTACAATTTTGAAAATAAATACCTGAGAATTTTAAATTCTACTTTTTTTTATTACTTCTCAAAAAGATATCACTTTAATTATTTACTTTCAGCTATTTTATTTTAATTAACCAATGCTTTGGAAAAAACATATATAGAGTTAAAATGCTTTTGTTCATCACACAATTGTGTACTGTATAAAAGTATATATTTACTTTGGCTTTTGTCTTATACGCAAAACGTATTATTCCTTCAGCCAAAAGGGATAATTTATCATTTCTTTTACTTTCATTTTTAACCAGCAGTGGTTACTCAATTATATTTCAAGCTAATATATGTTTTAATCAAACACATAACATGTAACTGCCCTTAATTTGTCTTTTAAGGGTTTAAGGCAGCTTTTTAAGGTGAAAGGCAAAGCTTAAAGTAAAATTTTTGGTAACCTCATCCCATAGCTAAAGTACAGCTAAGTCCACAAGTGGACAATTACCAGTCTCTTAAAAAACAAAAACAACAGACCACATACTTCTGTATTTCATAAATGCAGAAAGAGGAAATTGTTTTGCAGTTTTATTTTAAGAAGACACAGAAACCTCTTAGTCTTTTCTAGAAAGATTTTGTTTATTAACTGTTTAAAAAACTCATAAATGCTATCCAAATTCATAAAATATATTATCAGTTATTTGGTATAATGTAATTTTTTCACATGCCGATTCAATAACCAATAGAGTATACACAGTACAGATACAGGTTTCTCAATATCATATATGGTGGGATCAATTTACCTTTAGAAACAATTTTTAATTTACTGGGCACTTCAGTTATTTGAAGACAATTTGATCAACTTTTCTCAATGATCAATGCAATATTGCAGTACTTTAACCTATTATTAAATAGTTTATCTGAGTGATCCTCTATCAAACTCAGTTTTGAGGAGACAATGGGAATGTTAATATCAATGAAAATTTCTTCCAGAATTATCCCTATAGCAAGATAAAAATCACCTAGCAAGTGTATATGGTATAAGGCATGTCTTTTTTTCTCAGCAAATGTTAACAAGACAATTGAAGAAATAGCATTTTAAATTCTAAAAGGGTTTATGCACACTCATGTATGCTGTATCTGTGTTTTTAAATGACATCACATATGTCTCAATCTGATCAGCTAGTTCTTCATTTTAAGTTAGCAGAACAACATAAAAATGAAGATGCTTAAAAATAGTAGCTGATTTTTTTCCCTTTCATTTGAATATTTTTCTACTGAAATTGATTAAAATTGAAATTGAAATAATTTTAGAGCATGTCCAAAACTTGGTCCTTTTTGTTTTTTCCCAGCTGTAGTTTCTAACTTCCATCTTGATGCTAATTTTCATTCACTTATATAAAAAATGAAAATTCCCATTTTTCTCTCTGCTTACCCTACTCCAGCAAGTGTTCATCTCCTACAGAGGTGCACTTGAGCCCCAATTAGTAGGAGTGTTTGAAATAAAATAATTTCTTTCTCAATCTCTCTTACCTGAAGCATATTTTTGCCTTGCTTTTCCCATTCATTTCAATTTCATGAAGAAACCAAACATTCCTCTGTAAAACAAATGACTAAATATTTTCTACTGTTACTGATGTGCTTTTGAGTGGTACCAGGATAGAAAGTCTTATCTTGAATGTTGAAAGTTAAAAGAGATGAAAAATGACATTTTCACAGAAAAGCTCGTTTTAATGCTATACTATTTTGGGGACTTCCCTGGCAGTCCAGTGGTTAAGATTTTGCTTTCCAATTACAGAGGGTGCTGGTTCGATCCCTGGTCAAGGAGCAAAGATCTTGTGGCCAAAAAAACCAAAGTATAAAACAGACGCAATATTGTAACAAATTCAATAAAGACTTTAAAGATGATCCACATTTTTTAAAAAATCTATAAAAAAAAGACTATATCATTTTCTTTCTTTTTTTTCCCTTACAATATTGTGTTGGTTTTACCATATATTGACCTGAATCTACCATGGGTAGATGTGTTCCCCTTCCAGAACCCCTCTCCCACCTCCCTCCTGATTCCATCCCTCTGGGTCATAGAAGGAAAAACAACAATACAGTATATTAACACATATATATGGAATTTAGAAAGATGGTAATGATAACTCTGTACGTGAGGCAGCAAAAGAGATGCAGATGTATAGAACAGTCTTTTGGACTCTGTAAATTTTCTATAGAAATCCTGAGACCTCTAGGGAAGAATTAAAGCATTCCTTGGAACAAACACTGAGACGTTAAGTTCAAATTTTTTTTTAATGAAAACCTCTTCATATAAAGACACTCAAGCTAATGTTCAGACAAAATTAATTCAAAGTACAGCATTAAAAAACAGAAAGAAATCAAAATAAGTGGATATAAGGGAAAACTTTCAAGAATTTCAGAAGAAATGACCAGCGATAACACATACAATGACTAATCATGTACACAATTATTAAAAAGAAGATGAACTTGAAATAAAAGAATTATAGATTAAAAGGTTATCAAAAACAGCCAGAAAAATTTTTAAGCAGCTCAAAGAACTTTTAAAAATTAAAAAATAATAATTGAAGTAAAAAACAATCAATGAATAATATAGCAGATCTTGTGATACATTAAAACTAACCATAAAATACATGTCTATAAAACTACACATCATGAAGATACAAGTAGAGATGGAAAGTAGAGTTAAAGACATAAGTAGAATAAACTGAGAAAATTCAATATTCTTTTAAACAGAGTTCCAAAAAGGAAAGCGAGGGATAATCTGAGGATATAACATCTGAGAGTATTCCAGAAAGAAAAAAAAATGAAAGACTTGAAAGCTTGAGTTTAAATAATTCAGTGAGCTTTCATAAAATAAAAAATAAAACCACATCTAGTGCTATTGCAGTGAGGATGCAGGATGCTCAGAGAAAATATTAAATTCAACAAGAAAGAAAAGAAATATCGCAAACAAAAGAATAACAAAGAAAGCTAACATATATTGGAATAATGCTCTCAAAATGTTAGGTAACAGAACTATCAAGCAGAAATTCATCTTAAGCTGTCTTTCAATAATAAATGAGGAAACAAATGACATTAGAGTAAGAATAAGAATAAAAAATAGAAAAAATAAGAAGGAAAAAAGCCATACAAAATCAAGACAAATTTAAAACATGAATGCAACGTACAGAAAGATATGAACAATCATTTTATAGAAGAAGAAATATAGATGATCAGTAAATACAAGAAAAATGCCCATCTTCATTAGTAATCTGGGTATTTTTAATCAACTGAAATACAATTTATACTCAACAAAAGGTAGAGTTCTTGGAAACTACCATGTATTGGTGAGGACATGTAGCAGTGGGAATTCTACATATAATATTTGTGAAAGTATATTGATCTAAACACTTTAGAGGACAATAAGATATTATCTGGGCAATGTAAAAGTTATACATACTTCCTTTTTTTGCAGTTTATTATAATTTGTTGGTAATCTAATAGGCCTCAATATCTATACATACTTCTGACCAAGCATTTTTCATTCTAAGGAAAGGGCCAAGGGAAATTTTGTTTAAGTAGACAGCAGGATGCATTTGCAAGAATGTCACTGCAGTACTGATCTGATGCTAAAACTAAAACTATTGTAAAATTACTGATTTCTAATTTCATCTTGTAGTGGTCAAAGAGTATCTGTATGATCCTAATCTTTTAAGGATATGGGTTTTATGGCTAGGATTGTGGGTTTTCTTGGTGAATACACTACATGTTCTTAAAAAAAGTCTAAAGTTCTAGGATGCAATGTGGTTCAGTTCAGTTCAGTCTCTCAGTCGACTCTTTGCGACCCCATGAATCGCAGAATGCCAGGCCTCCCTGTCCATAACCAACTCCCAGAGTCTACCCAAACTCATGTCCATCGAGTAGGTGATGCCATCCAACCATCTCATCCTCTGTCGTCCCCTTCTCCTCCTGCCCTCAATCTTTCCCAGCATTAGGATCTTTTCCAATGAGTCAACTCTTCTCATGAGGTGGCCCAAGTATTAGAGTTTCAGCTTCAACATCAGTCCTTCCAATGAAGACCAAGGACTGATCTCCTTTTGCATCGACTGGTTGGATCTCCTTGCAGTCCAAGGGACTCTCAAGAGTCTTTTCCAACACCACAGTTCAAAAGCATCAATTCTTTAGCACTCAGCTGTCTTTATAGTCCAACTTTCACATCCATACATGACCACTGGAAAAACCATAACTTTGACTAGACAGACCTTTGTTGGCAAAGTAATTGCTGTCTAGGTTGGTCATAGCTTTTCTTCCAAGGAGCAAGCATCTTTTAATTTCCTGGCTGCAGTCATCATCTCCAGTAATTTTGGAGCCCACAAAAACAAAACCTGTCACTGTTTTCACTGTTTCCCCATCTATTTGCCATGAGATAATGGGACCAGATGCCATGATCTTAGTTTTCTGAATGTTGAGTTTTAAGCCAACTTTTTCAATCTTGTCTAGATCATTTCTGTCTTAATGATTATTTTGCCTGTTTTTCTTTCTATGGTTGAAAATGGAGTCCTAAAATCTCCAACCACAACTGTGGTTGTGTGTGTGTGTGGTGTTCGTCGCTCACTCCTGTCTGACTCTTTCAGACCCCATAGATTGTAGTCCACCAGGCTCCTCTGTCCATGGAATTCTCCAGGCAAGAACACTGGAGTGAGTTGTCATTCCCTTCTCCAGGGGATCTTCCTGGAGATCAAACCTGCATCTCCTGTGTCTCCTACATTGCAGGCAGATTCTTTAGCATCTGAATCACCAGGGAAGCCCAACCATGATTGTAAAATGGACTAAGTTAAATGTAATGTGATTATCAATAAAGTCGGATGCTATTCTTCTGTTTAATTTTCGGTTTCCTTTGATTTTTTTAATTTCAAGTATTTACTTTAACTACTTATAATATAGTTTATCATTTTTTCTTGCCAAATTCTTTAGTTCCTTTTAAATCCCTTCTTTAGCTTCCTGCGTTGAATAATGTAGATAATTTGTTTTCAGTGTTAAGCTATTCTTGACAGATATTTAACTTAGGATTTAAATAACAGTACTCTTGAAAACACTTGCTATTTTAGTAATGGCACTTGGAACCATTCTGCAATATACCCAGTCACATTATAGGACTTGATTATATCTAGCACAAACTCTCATGAAGACATTGAAGGAATTTGTCAGAATTATGTAAAAAACTGATTCTTTTGAAACAATAAAATTACAAATTCAGGATATTATCTTCTAAGTAAGAAGGGGAGTGGTAACAGTTAATTGTCCACGCAATATTTTAATTGTCACTTCTCATGCTACTTTACAGAATATGTTCATTAAAGCCACTGACTTGCCCTAGTTACTAATTGTCTGCCTTCTATGATTTATTTTTTCCACTCCTCTTTTTTTCCTCCTCAGCTCTTACATCATTTAAATACAGTGATTAGTGCTGTCGTCAACTCCTTTTCTTCCAACATGTTGATTTAATTTAGCTTGTGCAGTTCACAGCTGCAAGATTATTGATAAAATTTTGAAAAATTAAGATAGGTTTATTTTAGTACTATACAACTGGTCGACAGTCTAGTTTTATGTGTTTGCTTTGAAAATGAATTGGCTAAAACCTTATTTTTCAACAGAATTTGCCTTTCTTCTACCAACAATATGTTTAATATTCTAAAACTCATCCAAATTGTATCTTTTATGAAAATTTGCTTTTGGAGTTAAAAAATAGTATAGAAATCTCTGCTGGGTTGTACACATTCATCAGGAACAACAGGTTGTTATCAGTTATACAACATTGTAATTTGTTATCTTTTAATGTGCTTATTGTTTATCAATATTCCTTAAGGTATTATTATCAATACGTTACTAATTTATGAGTTTTTAAAAATACATATAGATTATTTCATCATTTCATATCCCAAAATGTAACCAAGGATAGATATTATTTAACCTTTAAGGATGAAGGAAGAATAATGGCTAGCAATAGAATAAGCAAGTTGTTGAATGAAAAGAAAAACTAATTCTTTAAATTTCTTAGATCTTAATTCATCATTATTAAAATGATCATTCTGTATAATTTCTTTCTAATACACTTTGTAGTATTAAAGCTGGAAGGCACTTAAAGAAAGGATTCAAAGAGAGGAACTATTAAGAAATCAAAAATCCTTAGATTCTGAACCTCTGAACCTCTCATCAACATTTTAATCTTTTTGAAGTTCTTTTTGTTTTTTAATTTCAAGAAATGAGAATATGTCAACCTAGCAAGTCATACATAATATTTCATTTTCCTTCATTTATTAATAGAAAACTGCATTTGATATCACTTAAGTTTTGCTGTGACCAATAATAAAAAAAATCCACGTAAAAGCATGGAATACAAGAATATCAAAATCAAGATCTTATGTGGATTTCTAAGGTATATTTATTCTACATTTTCTCAAGGTAATTAAAAAGAAATAAGGAAAGAATATAGAAATAAATAATACTGTAAACTGAATAATAATAATGCAAAGAAAAAATAATGTAAAATGAAAAGAAATAATAATGCAAACTAATACTATCAACAGCATCTAGATTCCTGGCATATTTCCTAAATGATGAATTAAATATCCATTTTATAAATGATCAAAAATTAAATTTCATGGAAATTAAGTAATATCTTCAAGGTCACTTATCAAAGATGATAGAATCAGAAATCAAAACAAGGTCTATCTGCCTTCATTCCTCATGATATTTCTACTATTATGTGTGGTAGAAGGAAGGGGAAGTATGGGATGGAAAGAAAAACAGAAAAGGGTGAAATGAAAAGCCCAAAACATGCCATTCTAGTCAATTTCACATACAATACTTTATTATTCACAACTTAGTTTGGTATCATCACTTCCATTTATTTATTTATTTTTGAAGAGTTTTTTTATGTGAACCATTTTTTAAAAGTCTTTATTGAATTTGTTACAATATTGCCTCTGTTTCATATTTTGGTTTTTTTGTCCATGAGTCATGTGGGATGTTAGTTCCTCAACCAGGGACTGAAACTGCACCTTCTGCTTTGGAAGTATGGAGTCTTAACTGCTGGACTGCCAGGGAAGTCCTCAATTTATTTTTAACAAATTAGAAAACTGAAATTTAGAAATTGCTATCTGTGTCTCAGGTCAAATAGTTGGTAAAGAGTGGAGCTAAGATTTTAAAACAGTTATTTATCTCTGTTCCTATATCTTAGTATCCTCTTTTAACTTCTGTTTTCTCCTTAATTCAGGACCCATATATCAACAATTTCAATGCCTTGCATGAGTGCATGCTAAGTCACTTCAGTCGTATCCAACTCTTTGCGACGCTATGGACTGTAGCCTGCCAGGCTCCTCTCTCCATGGGATTCTCTAGGCAAGAATACTGGAGTGGGTTGCCATGCCCTCCTCCAGGTTACAATGCCTTAGGCCACTCAAAATAAATATGTCCTAAGCCATATCCCCTGGTGGCTCAGACAGTAAAAGTGTCTGCCTACAATGTGGGAGACCTGGGTTCAATCCCTGGGTTGGGAAAATCCCCCTGGAGAAGGAAATGGCAACCCACTCCAATACTCCTGAAAAATCCCTTGGATGGATTGAGGAGCCTGGTAGCCTACAGTCTATGAGGTTGCAAAGAATCAGAGGACTGAGCATCTTAACTTACACTTTTTCATATCAACCCCTTTACCTCTCCTCATACCAGTGTTCTTTAGTTTGGTAAAGGCTGATTGAATCAGAATGGGCCAACGCAGGAAATGAAGGAGACACAAGTTGATCCCAAAGTAGGGAAGATGCCCTGGAAAAGGGCATGGCAACCCCCTCCAGTATTCTTGCCTGGAAAAACACATGATCAGAGGAGCCTGGTGGGCTACAGTCCACGGGGTCGCAAAGAGTAGGATACAACTCTGCACACACAGCATAGCCTATAGGGCACATATGAACAACACAAAAATTTCTCTTGCAGTGCTGGAAGCTGGGAAATTCAACCCCAGGGGGTCAGCCTAATCTCAGAGGAATATTTTGCCAGCTATTTTCTAGTCTCTACATTCTCTGTGAGAAATATTGTTCTGAAAGCAGATGGAAACAGTTCTTGAAAGTATGAAAGTTCTTGATCATCTCCTACCCACTGGTTCCTCTTTTCTCATCCTTTCAGTAACAGCTGGCATTGAGACATCCTCATAAAATAGTTTAACATGTTTTTACTTGAAGTCATGTAAAAATTTGGGGCTAAATAATATGAATTTTTAATAACAACGTCTCTTCACATTTGTATGTAATATGTTAAGTCACTTCAGTCTTGTCTGACTCTTTGCAACTCTATGGACTGTAGCCTTTCAGGCTCCTCCGTCCATGGGATTCTCCAGGCAAGAATACTGGAGTGGGTTGTCATTTCCAGGTGATCTTCCTGACCCAGGGATCAAACCCACACCTCTTATGTCTCCTGCATTGGCAGGTGGGTTCTTTACAACTAGCACCACCTGGGAATTGATCTCCCAGAGATAAAAAAAAAAATAGGTGCTTACTTTCACCATCTTTAAAAAAAGAAAACAACAACAACATTTTTGGGAAGACTACTAAGTACTGGGTATACTTGCCATGGAAGAAAATAGCAAATTAAATATCAGGTTAGGAACTACTCTGGGTGTTCCAGTGGTTAAGACTTCACCTTCCAATGCAGGGGGTGCACGTTAGATCCCCAGTCGGGGAGCTAAGATCCCACATACATTGTGGCCAAAAAACCAAGACATAAGACAGAAGCAACATTGTAACAAATTTCAATAAAGACTTTAAACATGGACAGCATTAAAAAAATCATAAATAAATAAATACCAGGACAGTTAATAGTTCAAGGATAGAAGTGCTTAGTTCCTGTTCTACTTCAAGTATGGAGTAGGGAAGGTGCCTAAGTTCATAAGGGAAGATAAGAGTTTTTGTATCTCTGACTGGGTTCCTGGGAATAAGGGTATATGTGCTTCTTGTTAAAAATAATGAGATTACATCCCAGGCATCTCAGAACCTGGACGCATTGGACTGCTATCTGGGCAGAGACTCAAGTAACCTTGAGAACATGGGAGGAAAAAAAGAAATTTGGCTTTTTTTCTCTATGAATATTAAAAGAGGCTTAAGCCTTCCTCAGTGATCAATGCAAAGAAATAGAAGAAAACAATAAAATGGGAAAAACTAGAGATCTCTTCAAGAAAATTAGAGATACCAAGGAAACATTTCATGCAAAGATGGGCACAATAAAGGACAGAAGTGGTAGGGACCTAACAGAAGCAGATGGTATTAAGAAGTGGCAAGAATACACAGAGGAACTATACAAAAAAGAACTTTATGATCCAGATAATCACGATAGTGCCAGACATCCTGGAATGTGAAGTCAAGTGAGCCTTATGAAGCATCACTATGAACAAAGCTAGTGGAGGTGATGGAATTCCAGTCAAGCTATTTCAAATCCTAAAAGACAATGCTGTGAAAGTGCTGCACTCAATATGCAATAAATTTGGAAACCTCAGCAGTGGCCACAAGACTGGAAAAGGTCAGTTTTCATTCCAATCTCAAATAAAGGCAATGCCAAAGAATGCTCAAACTACCACATAATTGCACTCATCTCACACACTAGCAAAGTAATGATCAAAATTCTCCAAGGAAGGCTTCAACAGTATGTGAACTGTGAACTTTCAGATGTTCAAGGTGGTTTTAGAAAAGGCAGAGGAACCAGAGATCAAATTGCCAACATCCTTTGGATCATCGAGAAAGCAAGAGAGTTCTAGAAAAACATCTATTTCTGTTTTATTGATTATGCCAAAGCCTTTGACTCTGTGGATCACAGTAAACTGTGGAAAATTCTTAAGGAGACGGGAATCCCAGACCACCTGACTTGCCTCCTGAGAAATCTGCATGCAGGCCAAGAAGCAACAGTTAGAACTGGACATGGAACAACAAACTGGTTCCAAATAGGGAAAGGAGTACGTCAAGGCTGTATATTGTCACCCTGCTTATTTGACTTATTTGCAGAGTACATCATGTGAAATGCCAGGCTGGATGAAGCACAAGCTGGAATCAAGACTGCTGGGAGAAATATCAATAACCTCAAATATGCAGATAACACCACCCTTATGGCAAAACGTGAAGAACTAGAGAGCCTCTTGATGAAAGTGAAAGAGAGAGTGAAAAAATTGTCATAAAACTCAACATTCAGAAAACTAAGATCATGGCATCTGGTCCCATCACTTCATGGCAGATAGACGAAGAAACAATGGTAAGAGTGACAGACTTTATTTTTTGGGGCTCCAAAATCTGCAGATGGTGATTGCAGCCATGAAAGTAAAAGACGCTTACTCCTTGGAAGATAAGTTGTGACCAGCCTAGACAGCTTATTAAAAAGCAAAGACATTACTTTGCCAATAAAGATCTGTCCAGTCAAAGATGTGTTTTTTTCCAGAAGTCATGTATGGATGTGAGAGTTGTACTATAAAGAAAACAGCACCAAAGAAGTGATGTTTTTGAACTGTAGTGTTGGAGAAGACTCTTGAGAGTCTTTTGGATGGTGAGGAGATCCAACCTGTTCATCCTAAAGGAATTCAGTCCTGAATATTCATTGGAAGGACTGATGCTGAAGAGGAAAGTCCAATATTTTGGCCACCTGATGTGAAGAACTGACTCACTGGAAAAAAACCCTGATGCTGGGAAGAAGTGAAGGCAGGAGGAGGAGGGGACAACAGAGTATGAGATGGTTGGATGGCATCACTGACTCAATCAACATGAGTTTGAGTAAGCTCCAGGAGTTGGTGATGGACAGGGAGGCCTGGCTTCCCTGTACTACAATCGATAGGGTTGCAAAGAGTCAGACAAAACTGAGCAATTGAACTATACTGAACTGAAAACACTCAAGTTGGAAATGACAGATTGTTTCTGCCAATAGACGTGAGGTTCATTGTTTCTGCCAATAGACGTGAGGTTCACTGAAAATTTCATCAGAATATATTTGGTATCAAAATTTTATGGATATAAATATAACTGTATTTTTATATGATGAGCAATGATAACTGTGAGTTATCAATCCATATGTTAATACCCTTTTGCATGCTTATATACATTAAGCTGTAAGATAAAGGGGTGATTAGCTTTATATATTTCTCAATTTCACTTATACATTTAGAAAGATGCTTTATTGTTCTATAATGTTATACCACAGTCCACTCTGTCCCAAGAAAGGTGTTGCATGTTTTCCCCACTATATCTTTTCATGGTACATTTGTGTAATGTATTTTTAAAATAGACATATAACGAGACTTCAATCTCATACTTGTTATGGCCTTCTAGCTGGTATATATGGCAATCATTTACCTGGTATTTAGAGTTAACAGTTTCTAATGGAAGATAAGAATCCAATAACTTTTTAAAAAACTAAGGTGTATTTTGTACCCTATCAATGAGTTTAAATGATCCTTTCACAGTTTCACCATCTGACACTTAATACATTTTAAAAATAAGATAATTGCAAAATCTTTCATAGTAAGCTTTATTTTGAATGTTCAGATGAGAAGAATTTTTAAAGAATTTTCTTTTTAGTCTTTTATTCCTTATATATAACTTCTAAGAACATCTATATTGTCTTCTTATGATATAGAGTTAGAATATAATGTAATTATTCTTACCTGTTTAATAGGTCATTATGTTTCCCTTGTGTAAGATACTTATGATTTTTTCACATATTTAAGCAGTAGCAAACACTAGACCTAAGCAGTCTTTTGAATTTAGAATATCTGTAGCATAAAGGCCTTGCTGTTTAGGACAATGGTTTAGATCTTTTTTTTTTCTCTGCTGGATTTCTGTGACTAAAATATTTTACCTAAATTGTTGTGGTGAGAAAAGTTGAGAAAAAAATACAGCTGCTTTAGGAATTTGGGAAGAAAAACATTTCCACGCCATTTGGTTTAAACTAAGCCATCGAGTATGACTAAGCCACTAAAGCATATATGAAAAGACCAGAGAAAGGGTTTTCGAAAATGTTCACATCTGCCAAATTGGAACCATGCTGGGCATATTGAAACTATTATTTCATTTGATCTTCTAAATCAATCCTGAAAGGTAAATAGGCTTATGTTTTATAGCATGAGCTGAGGCTTATAACTATTACATACCTTTGGCAGGGTCAAGTGGTTATTAAGACGTAGTGGAATTCAAACCCAAGTTTTGACAAACCCTGACCCTGAACATTTTCTACCTTGCTATAGGTGCTTGCCCATAAAAATTGCTAACATATCCCTAAGTATTAGGCCTCTTAAGTTAGAGTTGCTTAAAGTATTATGCTACTCAAAATTAATGGAGAGGAGAGAGCCTTCTTTTATTAGAGCATAAATGCAAATATCTTTTCCAAATGATATACCCACCAACAGGAAGCCTGCAGAAATTAATAATTGTGCCAGCTATCAATCTTTTCATGCATAAAATTCAAAATTTGTTACTCTGCCTACAGATGAAATGTCATTTTATGAAAAGCTAATAATATGCACCCACAAGTTTGCCTGTCAACACCAGTGAGCCAATAGCAATCTGCCAAAGCTAAAACTCAGTATAATATTAAAATCATTTGAACATAGGCATAAAATTGCATAGTCTATTCAAACTGTGTTGAATATCAATAGAATTTAGCTTTTGAATGCACCAGAGGCTTTTGGAGTTACAAAATTATGGATGATTATGACATAAGAGTTCATCCTGACATACCTAGTTGCAGAGCTAAGAACTCTCAGGACTAAAGGGAGAAGTGAATCGCTCCTGCCAGGGTAGAAGTGGGGCTGGCATGTAACCTCCTTGCCTGTACTCTCATCCCAGGGATTATTCAATACTTCACCTTTAATCCCCTCTTGTTGCCTGAAGTTTTATAAGGATTATTCAATTATTTATTTAACTCTATTATAATCTTTCCAGAAAGTAACTGAGACAGCTTACAAATAGAATTTTAAAAGGTGAACTAAACTAAAAGTAGGAGTAAAAAAGAAAAACAAAGATCAAGTTACGAATGGATGACAGTGAATGAGATGACAGAAAGCATACCATGAAGAGCTGTACATGTTGCTTTAAATTAACTTTTAATTGGGCTGTAAGCTTTGTAGTACAAATATAAGAATTAAAATTTAAGTCCCCGTCCCACACACTCCCCACACCCCACCTATTTAGATCTTCACAGAGTACTGAACTGATTTTCCTATACTTTATAGCAGCTTTTTTATACCTGGTAGTGTATTTATGTTAATACATATGTATTCTTACAGCTGATTCATGTTGTTGTACAGCAAAAACCAACACACATTGTAAAGCAATAATTGGTCATAGCTTTAGATAATTTACATCATTAATGGAAAAAAAATTAAATATATTTTGCAATTAAATGAAACTTGAACTGTTAAATAATAGTTTATTTATAAGAATATAATTCTGGTTACATATAGATACTCTGAAAACCACCATCTTCAATTTAATGCTTTTGCAACTTTCAAATAAACCGTGTGTTGTATAAGTTAGTTTTATTGGACTTTGTGTTAGGCTTAACTGTTTTAGTGTTTGGCTTCCTTAATGAAGTATAAGTTCCTGAAAAAAAGTCAGGTTTCATGTTTTAGTTAAGTTTCTTCAAAATATAGTACATATTTAATTATTAAATATATTTATAAGGGGCTTCCCTGGTAGCTCAGATGGTAAAGAATCGGCCTACAATGCAGGAGACCCTGGGTCAGAAAGATCCCCTGGAGAAGGGAATGGCAACCCACTCCAGTATTCTTGCCTGGAGAACTTCATGGACAGACCAAGGGGTTGCAAAGACTACCGTGGCTGAACGACTAACACCTTCACCTTTTTCATAGTTCACCTATATTTAGCATGTATCTTCTGTGTCCTACATGCTTTGGCATGTTTCTGATAGATAATAGATTAAAAGGTAAGCATGCTTATCTCTTTGAAGGTTTTAATCTATTTCTATGGCCTGTAATAATTGAATGCATATTTAATTGATCAGAACAAAGTTAAAAATTCACCCAAATTAAACATAATGAATTAATGAAACAAAATGTTCAAGCATATTTTGTAGGTGACAAAAAGGTGTTTTTAGTTTTGAAAATAAGAAGAAATTGGGATGTGAGTCTCTTGAAGCTTATTTGGTTTTAAAGTAAAGAACTGTAGCAATGGATTTAGGAGAAATGGGTCTTCGATTTTCATCACTAAATAGTATAGATATCTGATGCTGACCTGTTAAGAGTGTCAGCTTCGTTATGTGTAAGTGAGAGAAGTAGATGAATTCCAACATCCCCTCTGCCTATAAGTTTGATGATTCAATATAAATACTTTTCTAAAAATACTCTTTTTAGTTTCTTACAATTGAGGTGTTTGTTTCTTCGTTACTCTCCCAGGTACACTGAGCAAAAAAAAAAAAAACAAAAAACTTTTCAATCACTTTAGACCTTTCCTTAGGAAAAGAAAACCTAAATGGAAATTACTTATTAAAATCTAAGCTGGGGCTGTAGCATTCTATGACAGGTGGTGTTGCCTTGCAGAGAAATGAAAAACAACTCACGCTCTCATTTTTCAGGAAAGATGGCATGTGGTGGTGGCAAAGCCAGTTTTGAACTTTGGAAGTCCTTTCATTTTGCGAGCCTCCCACTAAGAAATGCAGCAAGCCTCCCAGGAGTTACAGCAACAGAATATCAGTTCAGTTCAGTTGTGCCCAACTCTTTGCAAGTCTATGGACCGCAGCACACCAGGCTACCCTGACCATCACAGGATGGACAAAATAAACATGCATGCAATTGCACATAGCCACTTGCCTCATGCTGCCTCATGGCCTCAGCAGCTATAAAGAGAATCTCTAATTTCAGGTGATGGAAAGAAGGAAGAACACCTGCATATATATATATTGAACTTTTTATTTCATACTGGAGTATAGCCAATTAACAATGTTGTGATAGTTTCAGGTGAACAGTGAAGAGACTCATCCATACATATACATGTATCCATTCTCCCCCCAAACTCCTCTCCCCTCCAGGCTGCCACGTAATATTGAGCAAAGTTCTTTGTGCTAAACAGTAGGTCCTTGTTGGTTATCCACTTTAAATACAGCAGTGTGTACACGTTCACTCAGACTCCCTAACTACCTTTCCCCTCCATCCTTACCCTGGCAACTGTAAGTTTGTTCTCTAGGTCTATGAGTCTCTTTCTTTTTTGTAAGTAATTTCATTTGTATCATTTCTTTTAAAATTCTGCATATGAAAGATGTCAAATGATATTTCTCCTTCAGAAGAGAACTTTAAATTCAATCCCCAAATATCTTTTTGTTGTTTATAAATTATGCTTTACACAAAGCTATTTAAATTTTCCAGATCACTATGTGAATAAACACACCAATGGAATCATTTTCATGCTGAAAGTTCAAAATTAATTGAAAGCTGAAAGGGTGGTGACACGTATGTCTTGAATATCTTTTTACTGCCTCAGTTTGGGCTATTTCCAACTCATTCATGCCTCCAGGAGAGGAAGAAAAGAGGAATCAAAAAATCTGTTTCAAGCTATTCTTGATATAAGGGTAAAATAAAAAGTTTACAATATCATAAAGAAAAATGAAAGAACTAGTTTGAAACTGAGGCTGTTTTACTGAAAAATATGCATGGGCAGTCTGGCTGTTCACTGCTCAAAAGCCAATAAGCAGGCCAGGTTGGTAGAAAGGTAAGTTTGCTTTATTTCAGATGCCGGCAGTTTGGGGGTGGAAGGGGGGAGGGTGGTGGACATCTGTCTCCGTTCAAAGGCTGACCCTGCCCTCCCCCTGAGAAGCAGGGGACATTTATAGACAGAGGGAGGGCTACATGCAGAAACAGCATAGTCATCTCTAACAGTCATCTTCAAATTGATCATCAGTGGTCTGACCAACATCATCTTGGTTGTTTCAGGTACAATTAGTCTTCAGTTCCGGGGTGCACTTGTTCCCACTTCTATGCAGTCAGTTCTCGGAATTGTGGCAACTCAAGTCCTGGGTACAGTTTGGTCATCGTGTACTTAACGTCTCCACCTCTTATTTTAGTATCTATGAGACAGCTCACAGGATATGGTTCAGAATATTGTCTATAGCCCTTAAGAAAGAACTAAAGGTCCTTAACTATGCTTAATGACTACATTATTATTATTCAGTCACCTCTTAGACTGTTTCCCTTTGTTTCTGCATGTCTCATTCTCTGATTAAACTTATTCTTTGACTAAAGTTTTCCACAGGCAAAAGGCAGGCAGAGAACAGGGTGGGGGGACAAGGACCATTTGGTCCTGCTCCGTTTCAGCTGGGGCTTCCCTGGTGGCTCAGTGGTGAAGAATCCTCATGCCAATGCAGGAGACGTGGGTTCGATCCCTGGTCCAGGAGGATGCCACAGGCTGAGGAGCAACTAAGTCCATGCACCACAACTATTGAGCCTATATTCTAGAGCCCAGGAACTGCAACTACTGAACCCATGTGCTGCAACTACCAAAGCTCATGCATCCAAGGACACGTGCACAGCAACAAGAAAATCCACTTCAATGAAAAGCCTGTGCAACAGAGAGTAGAGAGTAGCCCTCTCTAGCCCTACCCTAGAGAGTATCCCTCACTCACCACATCTAGAGTTAAAGACTGCACAGCAATGGAGGCCCAGCATGGCCAATATATAAATAAATAATAGAGAAGGTAATATTCACTGAAAACTAGCCTTGACCCCTTACCTTTCCAGCCTCTAGTTGGAACTGTGTAGAAATTTTCTGGGAGACCCACCTATGAAGCAGCTCCGGGAACTCCTATTTAGTTGGACCTAGAGATTCAAAAGAAGTTTTCTTATAAAACCTAGCTTAGTGAGAATCTTTGGAGACTAAATGCTTAGACAATATTTCCTAGTTATCTGGTTAACCATAGCCTTTAATTCCTCACCTTGATCCCTGCCCCTCTCTTTTTTTCATGCCCACGCATATACACAATTTTGTTAAATATTGGCAGTGTGGTATATTGGAAAGAGTGCTGTAAGGGAAGGTTTTTAATATGTGTTTTTTTATTATTCACCGCTAACTGTGTCTGATTTTTTTATGCAAGCAAACTAGCTCTTTGAGCTCCCTTTTCTACTTTAAAAATAGAAATATAATTTATATTTTTTCATCAGGATGTTGAGGTGATGTCTGATAGTACTGAGTGATATTAGTAAGAATCCCAAGTCAATGTACTCATGCCTTAGGAGAGAGAAAAAAGACAGTAACTCATAATCTCACAATACAGCTAAGCTAATGCATTCTACATTCAGTAAGTGTTGATACTTTTTTGTGTATAAGCAACAGTGGATAGATTAAATTTCAGTAACATTCTCTGGAAAGCTAGAATTAATTTCAAACTCATTTTCAACTGTCTACATCAAGGTTTCATTAACAAGAAATAAGTTGATAATGGGAAAAATTGATTGTGGTTTAGTGTGCAAAATTTAAAGGTAGAAGGACTTTAACTCAAATTATTTTCACCACTTTAGAATTACATAACCTTGGGAAACTTTGTTAATACTTCAAATCTCATTTTCTCTTTTGTAAAATAAGAATGATAATATTTGTGTCTTAGGGCTGATTCTGGGCAGAGTTGTCTTACAAAATAATCATTTAATGATAAAGGGATGAAAAAAGGACAAAATCCATGAAAGGAAGTTGCAACCTCTCTTGTTTTCAGTAGGGAGTATGAATAAGAGGCGAATGTTAATCCAATACAAGTTTGATTTCACGAACTGTCAGTCTTATGTGAGACCACTAGTCGGGGATTATTCCTGCGTGTGTTCTTTTTTTAATGTCTATTTCCAATTAGTTTTAACATTTATTCTGCTTCCACCAAATAATTCTTACTGACCTGTATTAATAATTTCAGCTTTTACTTTATATTGTGTATAATGTGACATAAGTTTCTCAGTTTTCCCCATGACTTTTAGGCTGATTATCCCAAGGAACTGTCTTTCTCTTTTAATATATCCTACTTGAAATCCCAAACAAAGAAATGTGACTGTACTTGCTTGTATTTTTTTCCAAAATGTGGCATTACAGGTAATTTGATAAGGTTTAGATTGGATGTCAGGTCTCAAATTCATACTTGGGTGAATCAGCAGATGCTTGAGTATAAAAACAAGGGAAGATATTTTCTTATGGTGTCAACTACCTTTTATGGCTGCCATGTGAGTGGGCAATTTTGGGTAGATTCAAATCTTCTTAGAATTGGCTTGAGTAAGTGTCAAGTGAGATATTAAACTTAAAACACAGTCATATTAGGCACCCAATACGTATATTTAATGGGCTTCCCAGGTGGAGCTAGTAGTAAAGAACCTGCCTGCCAATGCAGGGGACATAAGAGATGTGGGTTCAATCCCTGGGCCAGGAAGATCCCCTGGAGAAGGGCATGGCAACCTATTTCAGTATTCTTTCCTGGGAAATCTCATAGACAGAGAAACCTAGTGGGCCACAGTCCATAGGGTCGCAAAGATTTGGACGTGACTGAACACATTGTTATTATAATTAAAATTGTTAGTTGATGACTATTTTAGTCAAAAATTGTGGTGGAAAAATACTAAAAAAAATGTAGTTTCTTTTAAAGGAGGTGGTAGATATTTTTATGCCCAAGTATGAACTTGAGAATAAATTTTACCTCCTAGTTTATTTTATATTCATTGCAAATTAGGGAAAAGAAGACTTGGAAGCTGACTATTCCAAGTTTTTCTTTACTTACCCTTAAGAAGTTCTAGTTACAACTTGATATATATGACTTGTAGGTGTTATTAGTTTCTGCAGAACTCTAGGAAATAGCACCTTCTAGTTAATTTGGAAATACACTAGGAAAAGGAGTTTCTTTTGCTCTTTTTTTTAGCAGGAAATCAATTTGTAATTGTAGGATAAATATGCAAAGGCTAATTCACAAAAGGAAGCAAATATCAAATGCTCAAATATCAAAATATCAAATATTAGTGAATATTCATTCGCCGTATTCAACACAATATATGTATTCAATACAATAAGTCTAGTTAACATACATTACCATCCATTGTTACAAACTTGTTTTTTGTGTATGTGATGAGGACTTTTAATATGTACTCTCTTTTTGTTGTTGTTGTTTAGCCACTAAGTCATGTCTGACTCTTTGAGACCCTATGGACTGTAGCCCGCCAAGCTCTTCCACCCATGGGATTTCCCGGGCAAGAATACTGGGTTGAATTGCCATTTCCTTCTCCAGGGGATCTTCCTGAATGAGTGATTGAACCTGAATCTCCTTCATTTTCTGCACTGGCAAGCAGATTCTTTACTATTGAGCCAGCAGGGAAGTCCATGTACTCTTTTAGCAACTTTTAAATATGCAATACAGTATTATTAACTGTAGTTTTCATGCTGTACATTACACCTCCATGATTTGTTTATTTTAAAACTCAGGTTTGTGCATTCTCATCCTTTTCACCCATCCCCCAACCAATCTTTTACCTTTGGCAACCCCTGACCTATTCTCTCTCTCTAAGGTTTATTTATTTATTTCAGATTACACATATAATTGCAACCATTTGGTATATGTTTTTCTCTTTTGTTCTTTCTCTTCTTTTGACAGCATCAGGAGACAGGAGGGATCTTTGTTCCCCAACCAGGGATCACACCCATGTCCCCTACAGTCAAAGTGTGAAGTCTTAACCACCGGACCACCAGGTAATTCCTTGTGTCTCTTTTAAATTTGTTTTAAAGCAATCCAGTCATGTTGAAGAGATAGATCTACAAGAGGAGAGCTAACACAAAACTGGCACATTTGGCAGCACAAAATTAGAATTCTGGCAGAGCTCTCTGGCTACTTAAAAGTTAACAGGTGCTTTGGGACACTGTAGTAACAATGCATTTACGTAGCAATGCTTTTCTTTCTTTAAAGAAAAGGAAATTAAGATGTGAACTTGTGTATACAAGCACACATGCACACACACACACACACACACACACACACACACACACATAAAACCTGGCTGGTGAAGTAGCAATGCTTTTCTTTCTTTAAAGAAAAGGAAATTAAGATGTGAACTTGTGTATACAAGCACACACACACACACACACACACACACACACACACACACACACACATAAAACCTGGCTGGTGAAGTGATATTTTAGTAGTTGAACCAGAGGAAGAGCAGTGATACCTGCAGTTCACATCCTGGTCCATGGTTTGCCAGTGCCCATCAATTACAAATTCTTAGCAAAAAAGTTTATCCAACTATACAAATAATATTTTAGGACCCTTCCTATTTCAAAATGAAGGTAACCCAAGTAGGAATAAATGAACATTTAAAAATTGTTTTCTGGCCAAAATAGTGTCAGCATTTATAGGAAATTCAGGAACAAAATAAAATGATACTCCCTTTTTTCCCCAAAGTGAGATGAGATTATGACAAGGTAAAACTGATACTTTCCAAGGAAAATCTTGTCTGCTAAAAGTTGTGTCCTTTCAGTTCAATTCAGTCATGTCTGACGCTTTTGTGACCCCATGGGCTGCAGCATGCCAGGCTTCCCTGTCCCTCACCAACTTCCAGAGTGTACTCAAACTCATGTCCAATGAGTTGGTGATGCCATCCAACCATCTCATCCTCTTCTGCTTTAAATCTTTCCCAGCATCAGAGTCTTTTCCAATGAGTCAGTTCTTCACTTCAGGTGGCCAAAGTATTGGAACTTCAACTTCAGTATCAGTGCTTCCAATGAATATTCAGGACTAATTTCCTTTAGGATGGACTGGTTGGATCTCCTTGCCATCCAGGGACTCTCAAGAGTCTCCACCAGCAACACAGTTCAAAAACTTCAATTGTTTGGTGCTCAGCTTTATTTATAGTCCAACTCTCGCATCCATACATCACAACTGTAAAAACCATAGCTTTCACTAGGCACACTTTTGTTGGCAAAGTAATGTCTCTACTTTTTAATATGCTGTCTAGGTTGGTCATAACTTTTCTTTCAAGGAGTAAGTGTCTTTTAATTTCACGGCTGCAGTCACCATCTACAGTGATCTTAGAGCCACCCCAAATTAAAGTCTTTCACTATTTCCATTGTTTCTGCATCTATTTGCCATGAAGTGATGGGACCAGATGCCATGATCTTACCTTTCTGAATGTTGAGTTTTATGCCAACATTTTCACTCTCTTCTTTTACTTTCATCAAGAGGCTCCTTAGTTCTTCACTTTCTGCCATGAGGGTGGTGTCATCTGCATATCTGAGGTTATTGGTATTTCTCTTGATTCCAGCTTGTGATTCATCCAGCCCAGTGTTTCTCATGATATACTCTGTATATAGGTTAAATAAGCATGGTGACAATATACAGTCTTGATGTACTCCTTTCCCACTTTGGAAACAGTTTGTTGTTCCATGTACAGTTCTAACTGTTGCTTCTTGGCCTGCATACAGATTTGTCAGGAGGCAGGTCAGGTAGTCTGGCATTCCCATCTCTTGAAGAATTTTCCAGAGTCTGTTGTGATCCACACATTCAAAGAATTTGGCATAGTCAATAAACCAGAAATAGATGTTTTTCTAGAACTCTCCTGCTTTTTCAATGATCCAGTGGATGTCAGCAATTTGACCTCTGCTTCCTCTGCCTTTTCTAAATCCACCTTGAACATCTGGGAGTTCATGGTTCATGTACTTTTGAAGCCTGTCTGGGAGAATTTTGAGCATTACTTTGCTAGCATATGAGATGAGTGCAATTGTACAGTAGTTTGAGCATCCTTTGGCATTGCCTTTCTTTGAGATTGGAATGAAAACTGACCTTTTATAGTCATGTGGCTCCTGCTGAGTTTTCCAAATTTGCTGTCATATTGAGTGCAGCACTTTCACAGAATCCCTATGAAAAAAGGCTGTGTGGTTCTCATGAAATTTATATTTAAAAAAACAATCCAGGAATGAAGCTAGGTAACAATTTGGGTCATCACTGCCCTTTTGTTATGAGTCAGAAATAATGGTCTTTAACATGAAAAGTATCTTAAATTTTAAATTTTTAACAAAAATCTGAGACAGCCTCCAACACAGTCACCTCAGTAATGAACCATAGTTATTCTATCACATCCCCTCAACTAGAACATACACTAAGTGCTTCACTCTTTTTATCTTCCTGTGAAAGAGTAAGGGGCTTCCCTGATGACTCAGAGGCACAGAATCCACCTGCCAATGCAGGACATTTGGGTTTGACCACTGGGTTGGGAAGATCCCCTGGAGGAGGAAATGGCAGTTCACTTCAGTATTCTTGCCTGGAGAATTCCACAGACAGAGGAACCTGTTCATGGGACTGCAAAAAGAGACAGACATGATTTAGTGACTAAATAACAACAACAAAAGAGTGAGGACAAAGGGTACTAGTTACTCTTGATCTGACTAAACCATTACATGCATTGTTTTCTTTGATGTTTTTTATTTTAAACAAATTGCCTATATTCTCTTGAGAAACCTGTATGCAGGTCAGGAAGCAACAGTTAGAAGTGGACATGGAACAACAGACTAATTCCAAATAGGAAAAGGAAGATGTCAAGGTTGTATATTGTCACCCTGCTTATTTAATTTATATGCAGTGTACATCATGAGAAACGCTGGGCTGAGAGAAGCACAAACTGGAATCAAGATTGCTGGGAGAAATATCAATAATCTCAGATATGCAGATGACACCACTCTTATGGCAGAAAGTGAAGAGGAACTAAAAAGCTTCTTGATGAAAGTGAAAGAGGAGAGTGAAAAAGTTGGCTTAAAGCTCAATATCCAGAAAACTAAGATCATGGCATCTGGCCCCATCACTTCATGGGAAATAGATGGGGAAACAGTGGAAACAGTGTCAGACTTCATTTTGGGGGGCTCCAAAATCACTGCAGGTGGTGATTGCAGCCATGAAATTAAAAGACACTTACATCTTGGAAGGAAAGTTATGACCAACCTAGATAGCATATTAAAAAGCAGAGACATTACTTTGCCAACAAAGGTCTGTCTAGTCAAGGCTATGGTTTTTCCAGTAGTCATGTATGGATGTGAGAGTTGGACTGTGAAGAAAGCTGAGTGCTGAAGAATTGATGCTTTAGAACTGTGGTGTTGGAGAAGACTCTTGAGAGTCCCTTGGACTGCAAGGAGATCCAACCAGTCCATCCTAAAGGAGATCAGTCCTGGGTGTTCATTGGAAGGACTGATGTTGAAGCTGAAACTCCAATACTTTGGCCACCTGATGGGAAGAGTTGACTCATTGGAAAAGACCCTGATGCTGGGAAAGATTGAGGGCAGGAGGAGAAGGGGACAACAGAGGATGAGATGGCTGGATGGCATCACTGCCTCAATGGACATGCATTTGGGTAAACTCCAGGAGTTGGTGATGGACAGGGAGGCCTGGCATGCTGCAGTTCATGGGGTCGCAAAGAGTTGGACATGAGTGAGCAACTGAACAACTCAAAAATACAAAATACAAATCATCAAGAAAAAAGTCATCCTTTCCTGAAAGCCTTAGTTATCATTCTTTGAGTAGTCTGCATTCCTGATACATCAAAAATTCTATGGATTGATTTAAAAATTGATTCTTCAATATTTTAAAAATATCTATGGTGTTAGGTGGGGTTAAGTGTGTTTTTTTTAAAAAAATGTTCTTTACTTTATTGTGTTGGTTTTGCCATACAATTACAAGAAACCGCCATGGGTTTACATATGCTCCCCCTCCAGAACCCCCCTCCCTCCTCCCTCCCGATTCCCTCCCCCTGGGACATCTCGGTGCACCAGCCCCGAGCATCAACCCTGGGCTGGCAATTGATTTCACATATGATAATTAACATGTTTCAATGCCATTCTCCCATATCATCCCACCCTTGCCCTCTTCCACAGAGTCCACAAGGCTGTTCTATACATCTGAGTTCCTTTTGCTGTCTCGCATGCAGGGTTCTCGTTACCATCTTTCTAAATTCCATATATATGCATTAGTATACTGTATTGGTGTTTTTCCTTCTGGCTTACTTCACTCTGGATAATAGGCTCCAGTTCCGTCCACCTGAGTAGAATTGATTCAAATGAATTTTTTTTAATGCTGAATAATATTCCATTGTGTATATGTACCACAGCTTTCTTATCCATTCATCAGTTGATGGGCATCTAGGTTGCTTCCATGACCTGGCTATTGTAAACAATGCGGCGATGAACACTGGGGTACACGTGTCTCAATTCTGGCTTCCTCGGTGTGTATGTCCAGCAGTGGGATTGCTGGGTCATATGGCAGGTCTATTTGCAGTTTTTTAAGGAATCTCCATACTGTTTTCCATAGTGGCTGTACTAGTTTGCATTCCCACCAACAGTGTAAGAGGGTTCCCTTTTCTCCACATCCTCCAGCGTTTTAAAGGACAAAGATTTCCCTACATTTCAATGAAACAGAGGAGGAAGAATGGGCTGCTGAGTGCTAATTGATGGGTTTGAAACATAACTTCTTTCCTTTACTAATAGTATGAGTTACACAAGTCTGTTTAACCCTTTAAATTGTCTTCTTTACAAAACAGGAACAAAAATAATATCTACTTCATAATGTTGTCCAGAGGATTTAATGAGGTAGGCATGGCAACTGCTCAGAACAATACCTGACAGAGAGTACGTGTTCAATAATGTCAGTTAATCTTATAATCAGTTTCTAGTACTGCTAGAATACTAAGTATGAGAAATTTCTCTAGAAGAACAGAAACTCAAAATATTCTAACTATTAAAAGTAAATTTTTTTTAAAAATCCCTAAAATAATATCACTTTCTTCTGGCATGTGTGGAGAGTGATTTGTGAATATTGCTGGGATCTCACATGGGTTGTATAAATTAATATTAATCTTTTCAAGAAAGTGAGTTATTTTCCTGTTGCTTCAAATGCTCTCTTATTCCAGAGTTTAACTTTTCATTCTAGCTCATTTTAAGAAAAAGTGAATACTAATATTTAATGTTATCTTTGAATTTTAAAGTTGTAGCAGTTATTATTATTAAAGTTATAACATAAAATTCAAATTATGACAAAATGTGTACTTGATCTCAATGCCATCTGAGGATAAGTGCTTAGGATTTCATTTATTTAAGTCGTTGTACTATCATCCATGAACACATATATAAATACACACATATATATAGGCATGAATGTACATAATGGTTTATGCTTAACCAAGATCTTGAAAATTCAAGGAAGTCATATCAATCCAACATAAATAAGTGTACAAGTAACAGAGAGTTTAGTTATTTGATAGAGACTATAATACACAGTTTAAACAATTACTAGAACATCACCATTGATTAATTAAGAGATTATATACTAAAGCAGACAATCACATCTTAGATATGAGCCACTAGGTCATAAACTTTTGTTTTAGGCTTATCATAAGGCTTATATGTGCCTGCTCAGTCATGTCTAACTCTATATCTCCATGGACTGCAGTCCATCAGGCTCCTCTGTGCATGGAAATTTTCAGGCAAGAATACTGGAGTGCATTGCCATTTCCTACCCAGGGGATCTTTCCGACTGGATCTTGCCTCTTGTGTCTCCTGCATTGGCAGGTGGATTCTTTACAACTGAGCCAACTTCATCCTTATAAAATCCATCACACAAACTTCCCTCATTTGTGTGTTTCCAGCAAATCTCTCCATGAGCATAAGGACTTAAAACAAACAAACAAACTCCCATGATAAATATTATAAAAGGGACTCCAAGATGTTCCAAACAGGAGTTTTCCAACAGCATTTTGGTAGAGAAGAAAGAAAAGTAGAAGAAAGTAACCTGAGAGATATCAACCATGTTCTATGATGGAAAAATAAGGAAACAATGGATTAATTCTAACAGAGTGAAATAGGCAGTTCTTCACAGCAGAGGCATTCAAACTGAATCTTGAAATATATGTAGGATTTCACTAGGCATAGATAGGCCAAGAGCATATTAAATGCAGAAGAGGTTTTGCAGAGATGAAGGATTGCACACACAATGACTTTCAAGAGTAAATTTGGCTAATATTAATTTTGTCATACATTTATGTCAGTTTTGACATTTCACTATAAGATGAGTCTGTGAATGTTCAAGATAAATTAGGTAGAAATAGTGACAATTACAAGAAATATTACTTTGATGAGTTGCTAGGTTTGAAAAGAAATATTAAAATCTTTGCTTAAGATTAAGCATCTTGTAATGTAGATTTTTTCAACTTGATTTTTCAAAATATTTACCTTGGAGAACAAAATTATAATTCGTTGAGATTTTTTATGAGTGCAAGTATTTGATGAAACAAGATCTTATATATTATAGCAAAAATATTGCTCTGTTTATGCAATAAGTACAGTATGCTTTGTTATGACAATGCAATTAATTTTCATGTAATAGCTTTAGGAAGTAATTCTAAATGGCAATGTACAGAAGAGCAAAGGAAGATACTATTAATCTTCTTTTCGAAATAGATTCTGGAATATACCAAAAATACACTAACCCAAATGGGATTATGAGATTTAAAAATACAAAGTAATGTCTTCATTCTTTAATAAAATCATTCTCTCCTGATGCCATAGTAATACGTTGTATATGTGTGCTCAGTTATGTCTGACTCTTTGCAACCCTGTGGACTGTAGCCTCCAGGCTCCTCTGTCTATGGGAGTTCCCAGGCAAGAAGAATACTGTAGTGAATTGCCATTTCCTCCTCCAAGAGATCTTCTGAGTCTCTGGCATTGGCAGATAGATTAACTGCTGAGCCACCTGAGAAGCCCTCATAAAATGTTGCTGCTGCTGCTGCTACTAAGTCTCTTCAGTCATGTCCGACTCTGTGTGACCCCATAGACGGCAGCCCACCAGGCTTCCCCATCCCTGGGATTCTCCAGGCAAGAATACTGGAGTGGGTTGCCATTTCCTTCTCCAATGCATGCATGCTAAGTTCTTCAGTCATGTCTGACTGTACAACTCCATGGACAGCAGCCCACCAGGCTCCTCTGTCCACGGGATTCTCTAGGCAAGAATACTGGAGTGTGTTGCATTTCTTTCTCCAGAATAGTATGTTACTATAGTAGAAAAATATATAGCAGTAATTTCCCCTTTAAATTCATTAAGAATAGATAAATGTATATATATAACTATATCACTTTGTTGTACATCGGAAATTAACACAATATTGTTAATCAATTAGGCTCCAATATAAAAAATGCAAAACTAAACAAATTTATCTATTTATTTAAGAAGGACAAATAAATCTGATGACTTTAGGTTAAGTGCAGGAGAATGGAATTAGTCCTTGAAAAGTGTGCTGAGATGTGCTAGGGGAAAATTCTCCATTAGCCTTTCTCACATTTCTTCATATCTTGTGAGCAACACAAACAGTTGTTCTGTCTTCCATTGCAAGAATGTTTGTATAGCAAATAATCTTGTGAAGTGAAGTTGCTCAGTCATGTCTGACTCTTAGCGACCCCATGGACTGTAGTCTGCCAGGCTCCTCTGTTCATGGGATTTCCCAGGCAAGAATACTGGAGTGGGTTGCCATTTCCTCCTCCAGGGGATCTTCCTCACCCAGGGATTGAACCCAGGTCTCCTGAACTGCAGACAGACTCTTTACCATCTGAGCCACCAGGGAAGCCCCAGCAAATAATCTTGGAAGAAACAAATAATGCCTCACTTCAAGCAAAAGGCAGGTTTGTTTACAGCCTTATATAGATAGCATCTCTCTCTGGAGCAAGGGCAGGTATACTTATTGCCTGGTATAATAAAGGTAATAACTCCTTTTGAAGTCCATTAACAAAAAGTTGGGGCCATGATTTCTCTCCTGTAATGCAACCCATTACATATGCAGGTATTAACTGACTGTCTCCACACCACAATTGAGTTTGGCGAGAACATGTGCAAAAAACTCTAATCCTCTGGCTGCTGCTATTGCTCTGAGTTGTAAAGTCCTTTGTTTCTAACCCAGGAGTTCTGTTTTTTCTGCCAGCGTCCATGTAAGTATGACAGGTGGCAGGCTAACCTGTTAGTTTGCGAATAGGTTAAAAATCTCAATCAGGATAGTCCTCAATTTCTGTGTTGTATTGAGGGTACTATTATTATTATTGCTGCATTATTTTGATTTTTCACAGCAGTTTTTTTTCAGCATATTAACAGTCCTCCAATTACAGAAATATGCCCTCAAATTTCTCTCTCATCCAGAGTATTAGAGATGGTGTTCAGAGCTTCATTGCTCCAGACTTGGAAATAATGAAGACCAGTAAGATTTAATATATACAGTATTCTTCAGTTCAGTTCAGTTTAGTTCAGTCACTGAGTAATGTCTGACTCTTTGCAACCCCATGGACTGCAGCACACCAGGCTTCCCTGTCCATCACCAACTCGTGGAGCTTGCTCAAACTCATGCCCATCAAGTCGGTGATGCCATCCAACCATCTCATCCTTTGTTGTCCCCTTCTCCTCCTGCCTTCAATCTTTCCCAGCATCAGGGTCTTTTCCAAGGAGTCAGTTCTTCGCTTCTGGTGGTTGAAGTGTTGGAGTTTCAGCTTCAGCATCAGTCCTTCCAAAGAATATTCAGGACTGATTTCTTTTAAGATTAACTGGTTGGATCTCCTTGGAATCCAAGGGACTCTCAAGAGTCTTCTCCAACACCACAGTTCTAAAGCATCAATTCTTTGGCGCTCAGCTTTCTTTATAGTCCAACTCTCACATCCATACATGACTACTGAAAAAACCAAAGCTTTGACTAGATGCACCTTTGTTGGCACAGTAATGTCTCTGCTTTTTAATATGCTGTCTAGGTTGGTCATAGCTTTTCTTCCAAGGAGTAAGTGTCTTTAATTTCATGGCTGCAATCACCACCTGCAGTGATTTTGGAGCCCCGAAAAATAAAGTCTGTCACCATTTCCACACTTTCCCCATCTATTTGTCATAAAGTGATGGGACTTATGACATGGGACAGATGCCATGATCTTAGTTTTCTAAATGTTGAGTTTTAAGCCAACTTTTTCACTTTCCTCTTTCACTTTCATCAAGAAGCCCTTTAGTGCTTCGCTTCCTGCCATGGGGTGGTGTCATCGGCATGTCTGAAGTTATTGATATTTCTCCTGGCAATCTTGATGATAGCTTGTGCTTCATCCAGCCCAGCGTTTCTCATGATGTACACTACATATAAGTTAAATAATCAGGGTGACAATATACATCCTTAATGTACTCCTTTTCCTATTTGAAACCAGTTTGTTGTTCCATGTCCACTTCTGACTGTTGCTTCTTGACCTGCATACCAGTTTCTCAGGAGGCAGGTCAGGAGGTCTGGTATTCCAGTATTCTTAATCTAAGGAAATCTGCTAATTCCTTTTTCCTTGACCAGTGGTCTTTTATGATGTAGAAATTGAGCGTTTTATTCTAGGAAATGATTCCACTAAAAGGAACTGACTACTTTGTGAAGAAACTAATGACCTGGTAAGCACAGTTTAGTGCAATATTTATTAGGTTCTTAAAGGCACTGCACAAAAGAGAAGCAGAGTTTTCACGAAGAATCTGCTCATAAGTATCATAAGTAGCGTATGTTTAGAATTTGTTAATTTTTTCTTCAATCTAAAAAATTTTTCTTAGTAGGGTACATTAATTTATATCTTACTATATCAAACATTTCACAGAGATAAACAAATTAGAAAATTTTCATTCTTATATGTTCTTTTATTGATGTATATTTGGCTTCGTGGTAAAGAACCCACCTGCAATTCGGAGAGGCTGGTTCAATCCCTGGCTCAGAAAAATCCCCTGGAGAAAAAAATGGCAAACCACTCCAGTATTTTTGCCTGGAAAATTCCATGGACAGAGGAGCCTGACAGGCTACAGCACATGGAGTCATCAAAGAGTCAGAAATGACTTAACAACTAAACAATAACAACAACATAGTTGACTTAAAATTAGATTAGTTTCAAACAGATAGCAAAGAGATTCAGATCCTTTTTCATATTCTTTTCCATTATAGGTTATTACAAGACACTGAACATAGTTTCTTTTTAAATTGAGGCACTTATGGTGTTTCCAGATTAGGCTTTTAGATACAGGCATCTAATATAACCCTTCACAGTAAAATTACAAAGAGAAAATATTTTTAAAGGTAATACTCAAAAGAAGGAGGATAACAGAAGAGCAGACAACAGTAACAAAATTCTGAGTGCTGGCTGATGTATTAATGTACTTTAAATAGACCCAAGAAAGCTACATCTTAAGCTAGAAATCAGGAAAAATAAAAACCAAATCAAATTGCTCAGAGAGTTCTCGAAGACTTAGGAAATAACAGTTTGAGAGTCGTCCAACACTGGAGGTAAAGTTAGGTCTAAAACAAATGTATTGGTAAATATATTGATTGAAAGGAGTTAGCTCCCTAGAGACCCTCATCCATACACAATCATGCAGACCAGACACCCTTCTGGGCTGGGGCACTAGCTGTGGTAAAGACAATGACTCTTCAATGAATTCTGTGGTTTCCAGTCCTCTGCCTCCAATGAGCTCCCAGAAAGTCAACAGACCTTTATCCTCCCAGGCTATACTATCCACAGAAAAGTGAGAGGAAATATCACATCAATGAACCTAAAATAAGAATTTCATTTTAAAAAAAGAAAATATTTGTTTTGCAGACTCATTTGACCAACTCCAATGAAAACCCAAAACACACAAATACAAAAAAAAAATGGGAAAATGTGTTAATAAATAAAGTTTTAGAATACTTTTCAGAAAAAAAAATTGTTTTCAGAAAGTAGAACAAAATGATTATAAAGGGATTTAAAATAATTGTAGAGAAAGTTTAAAAAACTATAGGGGTTTCCCTGGTGGCTCAGATAATAAAGAATCTGCCTGCAATGCAGAAGACTTAAGTTTGATCCCTGGGTTGGTAAGATCTCCTGGAGAAGGGTACAGAAACCTACTCAAGTATTCTTGCCTGGAGAGCTCCATGGACAGAGAAGCCTGGTAGGGTACAGTCAGTCCATGAGGTCACAAAGAGTCAGACACGACTGAGCAACTAACACTAGCTGACTAACTAACAGCTAGATATTCAACATCTGAATAAGACAATTTCCTGAAAGACAGAACAGATAAATGGAGTGGAAAAACCATCAAGGAGGATATTCAATTTAGGTTGAAAATTATATTTTGTTGCTGTTTACTCACTAAATCGTGTCTGACTCTTTTGCAGCTCCATGACTTTAGCCTGCCAGGCTCCTCTGTCCATGGGATTTCCCAGGCAGAATATTGGAGTGGGTTGCCATATCCTTCTCCAGGGACTCTTCCCAACCAAGGGGTCAATCCCAAGTTCCTGCACTGTAGGAGGATTCTTTTCCATTGAGCCACCTGGGAAGCCTGAATTATGTTTTAAGAAAGTCATATTTTTAATGGCTGGGTAATATTCCATTGTGTATATGTACCACAGCTTCCTTATCCATTCGTCTGCTGATAAACATCTGGGTTGCTTCCATGTCCTGGCTATTGTAAACAGTGTGGCAATGAACATTGGGGTACACATGTCTTTTCAATTCTGGTTTCCTCAGTGTGTATGCCCAGCAATGGGATTGTTGGGTCATATGACAGTTCTATTTCCAGTTTTCTAAGGAATCCCCACACTGTTCTCCATAGTGGCTGTACTAGTTTGCACTCCCACCAACATTAATAGGGTTCCCTTTTTTCCACATCCTCTCCAGGAATTGGGAGGCAAGTGGGAGGGGGGTTCTGGAAGGGGAACACATGTATACCCATGGTGGATTCACATCAGTGTATTGCAAAAGCAGCACAATATTGTAAAGAAAAAAAGTCTTTCTTGAATTTATTACAATAAAAAAATTAACTAACTAT
>ML661908.1:15681402-15803592 GCA_007570785.1 Antilocapra americana | reverse complement strand
TATTGTGAGCTTTCGTAGACAAATGCTCCTGGTCCTTGCCCCATCTTTAAGCTGGGGACATTTGGCTTGACAATGTGGCAATAAAGTTCATGTCCTTCCATGCCACAAAGCCTGGATCAGTTGAAATATTCCTTTAATCCAAGAGAACTGTTATATTTCAACCTCCTCCTAAGATTTGGTGTGCAGCATGGTAAATTTAGAAGCAAAACATACAGAGTAGTTCATAGCCTGCCCTGCCAGAACTTATTAGGGCTGAAGGTGCAGCATTTTGCTGGCACTGTATCCCTGATAAATGATTGCACTGAGATGAAGCAAACGTTGCACAAGACTTCTCTATGATGTTGACCATTAACTTTTCCAGAAGGGCCTTTTATAAAGTCTCAGGGAAGCTCAAGTCAGACTGTGATCCAAACACCCTATTTGGCTTAGTCTCTTCTTAGGTGTTCTAATTTGTCCTTTCCTTACACAGCTAAATTTGGGATTGCTACTCAGCTTTTCACAACCAAACAACGTGTTCTTCAGGTATAACTACATTGTACATAGACTATAAAGAAAAGCAAAGGAATTCATTTTAGGCTGCTAGTTGCCTCTGAGAGTAAGAGAGGGATAGGCACAGTGCTTTAAAGGCACTGGTTACCGTCTACTTCATTACCTGGTCAGCAGGTACATGTAGCCATCAATTAAACAGTGCTTACACATGCATCCACTTGTCTGTATGTATGAATTATTCCAAAATAAAACAATTTAAAAACAACTCATTTTCTATTTCCATTGGTCAAGAAGGTAAATGAAACTACCAAAATATGTCACTATTTAAAAATTCTACAGTTATATTAAATAAAATCTGTGAAAAAGAAAAGTATGTACTGGCTGTTACATTTGCCAAAAAAAATTATTGGAGATAAAAGTTAATCTATTTAAGATTTGTATTTTCTTCCATCATTTTTGTCATGTATGTGAATTTGCTTCCCTGGTGGCTCAGACGGTAAAGCGTCTGCCTACAATGTGGGAGACCCCGCTTCAATCCCCAGGTTGGGAAGATCTCCTGGAGAAGGGAATGGCAACCCACTCCAGTATTCTAGCCAGGAAAATCCCTGGACAGAGGAGCTTGGAAGGCTACAGTCCATGGGGTCGCAAAGAGTCGGACACAACTGATCGACTTCACTCACTCACTCACTTCATTTGAATATGCAAGATGTTTTTAAATTTTCAGGCATTAAAGAAGTATATATGAAGGAGAGTAGAAGAAGATGGTAAGAATATAAGAAGAGAGAGAGTATCAAGTATAATCAGATCCAATAGAATTCAATAGTTAAATTTTTTCTAAGTAATATAGGGCTGGCTAAAAAGTTCATTCGGACATGGAAGCAACCTAGATGCCCATCAACTGACGAATGGATAAGAAAGCTGTGGTATATATACACAATGGAATATTACTCAGCATTAAAAAAAAATTCATTTGAAGCAATTCTACTCAGATGGACGAAACTGGAGCCCATTATCCAGAGTGAAGTAAGCCAGAAGCAAAAACAACAATACAGTATATTAACACATATATATGGAATTTAGAAAGACAGTAATGAGAACCCAACATGGGAGACAACAAAAGGAACGCAGATGTATAGAATAGACTTGTGGACTTTGTGGACGAGGGTAAGGGTGGGATGAGATGGGAGAAGGGCACTGAAGCATGTTAATTGTCATGTGTCTAATCAATCGCCAGCCCAGGATTGATGCTCGGGACTGGTGCAGCGAGATTTCCCGGGGGGGAGGGAGGAGGGAGGGGGGACCCGGAGGGGAAGCATATGTAAACCCATGGTGATATCATAACAATGTATGGCTAAAACAATAATTAAAAAAAAAAAAAAAAAAAGTTCATTCGGGTTTTTCATAGGCTATAACAAAAAAACTTGAACAAACTTTTTGCCCAGCCCTATATACTTACTTATTTTTTTAAAAAAAGTTTTCCTTGTACATTTTAGAACATTTTCTGCACTAAAAGAGTGAATTTTTTTCCAATTATCTTTTTCAGTTATTTGAATGTGTGCAATCAACTATTGCTACTGATTCCTACTGTCATGGTTTGATAAGTAGATATAAACTTAATTATTCTGACCTCTGCACTAGCACATAATCTTCTAATTAGGAAGAGTAACAGTTCATTAAGCAAAGCAAAACCCCATGTCTTTCTGCTTTATTAAAAATCTGTTCTGTTTTACAAAAAGTTGATTCAAATACCATCACAGTCTGTTTTAAAACAGAAAGATCATTGTCATTTTTAATTTAAATCCAGAAAAAAAAAATGGATTTACCTTTGATCATTTAACATGCCAAACTCTTGAGATATTTTTCAAAAGTATGTTTACTGAATCAACTTATTATCTTGCAGGAGATTTTGCTGAGACTGAGAAGAAAAGGAAACAGTATTAGGCATTGAGGAGAGGAAAAAATTCTATTTTATATGCTAAGAGTAATTCAAACCAGCAAGAACATGGAATAGTTTCCCAGAAGAAATAGTCATTTCTTTATGCCATTTGCAAAGAAATATCAGATCAGGCACCATGTTATTTAACTGATGATGTAAATAGGGAAAGAATGAATTGAATGGCCACAGCCAGTTTCAGAGGGACTGTAGCAATATGGGTTTGATCAGAAAAATAAACTACCCTAGACAATATAAGCAGGAAATTAGAGGCCAGTGTTACTATTGAAAGGAATAAAGGAGAAATTACCAGGAAAAGCTTCTGATTTTAAGAATGCACGAGAGAAGGGACTAGAGGAGAGAGAAGTCAATCATCTCGGCTGCAGGTCAAAAGGTAATTCCTGGAAGCTATTGGCAAATCCTCACCTCACTGCAGTCCAGGTACATGACCCTAACGGTTTCTCTCTTTGCCTTCCAAAATTCATGTTATTCACACTAATGGGATCTAAATACGACACTGTGGGTAAAATACAGATAGTAAATATTTAAGAGGCAAGAACACAATGATAAGCTATGACTTGACACAAAGATAGTGTTTAGCTTAAGACTAATAATCTGCCAGTTATCAAACACAGAGACTTCCTACCTCACATACTGGAAGCATGACTAATAAACTATTATAATGTCTAAAATCAGAACTTAGTTCACTGGAAATCTTGAGTAATATTTTATCTCAATCATGAAAGTCAGACTGAGAAATGCAAAATATGATTAATTAAAATATATCTCCAGATGTCCAAGTGTTTTTTTAACTTAACTGTAGACACTAATCACTGTAAGCAAGACAAAAATTCAGTACATACCATACAGAATTTTCCTTTATAACAGACATTGGAATATGATTCTAGTTGATGAATTTACTAACTATTATAATGGGTCCATAGTCTCATATATTTACTGACTTCATATTTTAATGACTTAGCGGCAGCCATAGAATACAGTATTATCAAATAGCCTTGTGGAAACTATTTCTCATCATTTAGGAGGTGGCCTCTCCTTTCAGCTAAATCAGGAAGACTGTGAAAGCTGTTTTACTCAAATTTTATTGTCTTCTTGCATTTGACCAAATCCATAACAGGCTTCTTACCCTAATTCTCCAATGTCCTTGGCCCTTGTAAATCTCTTCTATGGTTCATATTACTCTTTGACATCTATGCTATTTATTTTCATACCATAAAAAAAAATATCAGGGGAATCTACTTCAACCACTAGACAGGGGTAAGGTGGCACTCATCCCCAGATCTACTCTGCAGGGAAGTACAAAAATGCCCAGAAGTCTGAGAACTTACATTCACACAATCCGTTCTACTCACAGATTCCAGCTATCCCAGCTTTTCCTTTAGACTGCTCCACTATTGAAAAGATTTGCTATTTTTTAAATGAAGAGAAAAAAAAAAAGCAAAGTCAAATCAAGGAATAAAGATTTTTTTCTTTGAAGTATAGTTGACTTACAATATTATATTAGTTTCAGGTGTAAACATAGTAATTCAATATTTTTATAGATTATACTCCATGCAAAGTTATTATAAAATATTAACCATTCCCTGTGCTGTATATTGCATTCTTGTAACTTATTTTTTACTTAGTAGTTTGTACTTCTTAATACAAACTATCCTCACCTATTTTGCCTCTTTCCTGTAGACTTTTTGAAGAACAAAAATAACCTATTTTGGCAGGGAGGAGCAATAAAGGGATAGGAGAGAGGGAGGTAGAAAATACAGGGGATAAGACAGGCTACAAAGATGTATTATAGAAAAGGAAGAATACAGCCAATATTTTGTAATATCTGTAATTGGAATGTAACCTTTAAATTTTTTTAAAAATTGCTAAAAATTAAACTCTTTAGTATCTTTTCTCTCTACTCACCCTTATCATTTTTTTATTGAAGTAATTCTTTATGTTTACTGTGACTGCAAATTTTTTTATTTCAAAGTCAACAGAATCCTTCTGAATGAATCCTTCTATTAAATAGAATAGAATTTAATAGAATCCTTCTATTAAATAGAATCCTTCTATTAAATTTATTTACTTAGGAAAAAAAGACCATCATCAGTTCATAGGGAAAAGAAATAGAGGCAAAAATATGAGTCAAAAATATGCTCAGAACTTCCTCTTCAGGAAATCTCAAGTTCAGAGTCTGGGACTAATATAATATTATAATTAATTCTTTGCTATGTGCTCAATAAAGGACAGAAATGGTATGGACCTAACAGAAGCAGAAGAATTAAGAAGAGGTGGCAAGAATACACTGAAGAACTGTACAAAAAAGATCTTCACGACTCAGATAACCATGATGGTGTGATCACTCACACTGAGCTAGAGCCAGACATCCTGGAAGGTGAAGTCAAGTGGGCCTTAGAAAACATCACTACAAACAAACCTAGTGGAGGTGATGGAATTCCAGTTGAGCTATTTCATATCCTAAAAGCTGATGCTGTGAAAGTGCTGCACTCAATATGCCAGCAAATTTGGAAAACTCAGCAATGGCCACAGGACTGGAAGAGGTCAGTTTACATTCCTATCCCAAAGAAAGACAATGCCAAAGAATGCTCAAACTACCACACAATTGCACTCATTTCACACACTAGTAAAGTAATGCTCAAAATTCTCCAAGCCAGGCTTCAAAAATACATGAAACGTGGACTTCAAGCTGGTTTTAGAAAAGGCAAAGGAACAAGAGATCAAATTGCCAACATCCTCTCGATTATCGAAAAAGCAAGAAAGTTCCAAGAAAACATCTACTTCTTGCTTTATTGACTACGCCAAAGCCTTTGACTATGTGGATTACAATAAACTGTGGAAAATTCTCAAAGAGATGGGAATTCCAGACCATCTGACCTGTCTCTTGAGAAACCTGTATGCAGATCAGGAAGCAACCGTTAGAACTGGACATGGAACAACAGACTGATTCCAAATAGGAAAAGGAGTAGGAAGAAGTACAATCTGGAATCAAGATTGCCGGGAGAAATATCAATAACCTCAGATATGCAGACGACACCACCCTTATGGCAGAAAGTGAAGAGGAACTAAAAAGCCTCTTGATGAAAGTGAAAGAGGAGAGTGAAAAAGTTGGCTAAAGGTTCAACATTCAGAGAACTAAGATCACGGCACCTGGTCCCATCATCTCATGGCAAATATATAGGGAAACAATGGAAACAGTGTCAGACTTTATTTTTCTGGGCTCCAAAATCACTGTAGATGGTGACTGCAGCCATGAAGTCAAAAGATGCCTACTCCTTGGAAGGAACGCTATGGCCAACCTGGATAACATAGTGAAAAGCAGAGACATTACTTTGCCAACAAAGGTCCGTCTAGTCAAGGCTATGGTTTTTCCAGTAGTCATGTATGGATGTGAAAGTTGGACAGTGAAAAAGGCTGAGCGCCGAAGAATTGATGCTTTAGAACTGTGGTGTTGGAGAAGACTCTTGAGAGTCCCTTGGACTGCAAGGAGATCCAACCAGTCCATCCTAAAGGAGATCAGTCCTGTGTGTTCACTGGAAGGGCTGATGTTGAGGCTGAAACTTGCAATACTTTGGCCACCTGATGTGAAGAGTTGACTCATTGGAAAAGACCCTGATGCTGGGAAAGATTGGGGGCAGGAGGAGAAGGGGATGACAGAGGATGAGATGGATGGATGGCATCACCAACTCGATGGACATGGGTTTGAGTGGACTCCAGGAGTTCGTGATGGACAGGGAGGCCTGGCATGCTGCAGTTCATGCGGTGGCAAAGAGTGGGACACGACTGAGCGACTGAACTGAACTGAACTGAACTGATCCATTATAATAGTAGCTGCTATAATATTTACCCCTGTTTTAGAGGAAAACAAAGCTGTTTTCGCCTCAGCGTCTATTTTATTTACTAGTAATAAGTATCTAGGTTTGGTCTGAATCTTCTTGAATAATAAACTAGCTCCCTACAGTTGAAGAAAGGTTGGTATCTGTGTTAGTTTCTGTCTCCTGTTCACCTGAAGTCCTTTAAAGTCACAACAATGAAAATGGTGACCTTTAGAGATCCTGTGAATGACCTCACTTGTGCAAGTTCATGCCAAATAATTCTGAATGAAAAATGCAAAGTTGAGGAAGGGCCATGCAGAATAATAGTAAATGTTGCCTCCAATAGCTGGCAGATTCCTACTTTTCCTATAACGGGTTTTGACAAATTATAACACTGATGTGAGAAAGCCTTGGTAAGTGAATCCAATGGTCTCGTTGCTGTTGTTTAGTCCCTCAGTCATGTCTGACTCTTTGCAGCCCCATGAACTGTACCCTCCAGCTCCTCTGTCCATGGGATTTCCCAGGCAAGAATACTGGACTCAGTTGCCAAGCCCTTCTCCAGGGGAATCTTTCTGACCCAAGGACTAAAACCATGTCTCCTGTGTCTCCACTGAAGCAAACTCTTTACCCACTGAGCCAAGTTACCCAAGCTTCCCAAAGTTACTTTAAAACAATTTTATATTTAGTTTGTGAATTTCAATTCACAGACCCTCTTCTATATCTGAATGTAACAGGCTGGGTGTTTTTCTCTTATTCCTTTTGGAACTATCTCCATCTTCTTTTTCCACAATCACAAACTGAGAAATATGGCAACTTATTTGGGGAAGCATAAGGAAGTGAAAAACATAGCTATTCTGCCTGTTCAAATACAATGGAAACTCATTCTTGAGGTAAGTGCATCTCATGAGAAGTGGCAGAGGGAACCCCAAAAGGAGTGTAAGTCATATGAATGGCCATCTGTTGGGTGTTCATTCTAGACTCTGCACGGGTTCTCAACTTCCACTGTGAAAGGGCTAATAAAGGTGGTTAATACTGCCTGAACATTCCTCATGGAAAAATCCCCAGGAAAAGTCAGAGTCATCCTTAGCAGGGATCCCTGTCTCTTCAATTTGGAAAGGTTGACCTTGAATTCCCCATGATATCTAATGTAAAAGAAGACCTTCCAGTGACATCAGACTCCCTCTGGGAAATTATCACCGTTTCCTGACTGTTGTGACAGAAAAAATTGCATCTGACTTCCTTAGGAGAGAATAATGATGAAGGGCAAATGTTTTCTAAAGATTTTTTTTAAGTGGACCATTTTTAAAGTCTTTATTGAATTTGTTGAACTATTGATTCTGTTTTATGTTTTGGTTTTATGGCTGTGAGGCATGTGGGATCCTATTTTCCTGGCCAGGGACTGAGCTACATTCTCTGCATGGGAAGGGGATGTCCTAACCACTGGACTGCAAAGGAAATCCCATCAATTTTTTCGTATACCATTAGACTCTGAGGTCTAGGGCTTTAGATTCCAAATGTCTGTGGACTGCAGGGAGGAACTCTGAGATGGGGTCTCTAAGCCTGGCCTGACCACTGTTTGACCTTGACCTCATCCTTTTACACAAGTTCTGTCTTGCCCTATTGCCTATAAAGTCCTTCAATTGTTTTTAGTTTGATAAAAATTATTTCTTCAATATTTTAATTGAGACATAATTGACATAATAAACTGCACATACATAAAGTGTAAAATTTAATGTTTTGACAATATATTCATCTGTGAAATCATCCCCTACAATCAAAATAATGAACGAGTCCATCACCATGAGAAGATTCCTCATGACACTGTCTACTGCATCCCTCAGCTTCTCCCCTCCTTCTCCTGTTTACTGTGCTGAATACATAGAGTACAGTCAATAATTATTTTTATATCCTTGTTGGCTGTTCCCAACATTTGTGTTAATTCTAGATAATCATTTTCTGCTTCATTGCATGCCAGATAATTTATTTAAAATTATTTTATGGTATGTCAGCTATAGTGAGTTTTACCTTGTCGGGTGATGGATGGTTTTGGGATTTCTATAAATGTTCTTGAGTATGGGTCTGGAATGCAAGTAATCAGGTGACATAGTGTTTGCTATTTTGCTGTTTAGTCACTAAGTCATGTCCAACTTTTTTGTGACTCCATGGACTGCAGCCCTCCAGGCTCCTCTCTCCATGGGATTTCCCAGGCAAGAATACTAGAGTGGGTTGCCATTTCCTCCTCCAGGGGATCTTCCTGACCCAGGGATAGAACTTGAGCCTGCTGTACTGGGAGATGGATTCTTTCCCACTGAGCCACCTGGGAAGCCCAAGGTAGTGTTCACTCCACTACGGAAGTAAGACAAACTCCTCCGTGTACGATACCCAGTAACCCACTGATGAGTCCCACCAGCCTGTCTGGTGGGACTCGGCATCCTTCTCTGTCCCATGTGACCCTCTAGTCTTTTGAAGAGGTTCTTCCCATGCCCCAAGCATATTCTTCACATGCATGCATTAAGCAGTACTTGGCTGGACACTTGAGTGGCAACCACTGTGAATCTGTAGATTCTGGCAACTTCTTGTTCTCAAGCACTCTGTCCTGTGAAGTCTAGCTTCCCTCACTCTCTGGCCTCTCACCTCCATCTCGATGCAGCGAATTCATCAGGTTCTCACTGGGTTCCCCCTCCTGACCTGTATGTAGCCTGGGTACTCCTCTCTGACCACTAAGCTGAGGCAGCTATGGGCTTCGGTGGTGTGTTTCCTCTATCCTGGGGATCTCTGCCCCATCCTTTTATGATGTCCAGTGTCTTACACATCACGGTTTCATATATATGTCTGTTTTGTGTTTGTTTCAGGTTGGAGGGTAAATGTAGTCCCTGTTATTCCATCTGGAGCAGAAATGAATATGTCTCATCAAAATTTTATCAATATCTCCCTAAACACTCTTAAACAAATAACACATTGTCCTGTCTTCTCTAATTTTTTTCATTTTGTGGTCTGTTATGTTTTATGTATTTTCCCTGTGATTTTAGAGATTCTTAAGAGTGAGAGAAAATAGAAACATCATTCAATCTGCCATGCTCAACTGTAAGTCTGTATTATCCTTTAGGGAGCTAACTCCAATGAAAATAAGAAGAAGCTTTCAGAAAAGGATGGTTGATAGAAGTATACAGGTTAAGAGTTCCTGAGTAATAGAAGCAATAGAATATTGAAGAATAAAAATAGCACAGTGACACTGAAAATATATGGTAAGAAAGTAATTTACTAGACATAAATAATTTTTAATACTACTACAGATATGAAGAAATTAGAATAAATAATAAGATGGAAGTTACTAGCTTTTGTAATTGAGTGGAGTCATTTATTGAGATAGAAAACACAAATGTTGACATGGCTTTGATTAATATGAGTGTGTCAAGAGGGAGAATGTATTTTTATTTTGGACACCTTTTATTTGAATTGCCTCTGGTACAATCAGAAATTGGATCCAGAAAGAAAAATGTCTTAATTAACAGCAACTTTGGATTTGGTTTTAGTCAGTAAGTCAAAGCTGAAGCCAATGGAATGGTTTAGGTTTTCTTAGAGGAGTCTGTATTTATAATAAAGCACGGAAGAGAAGTGGAAAGAAAAAAGAGGATAAAGAAAGAGGAAAAGATTCCCAGTGGGAGAAGAAAACTGACATTAGTACTTCATGACTTAGTAGGAAAGAATGCTAGTGAAAGAGAATAAAGAAGAGTACTAAATCAGTCTCAGAAAAAAATCACAAACTTTAGTTTGAACTGCAATTTGGAAAGTTCAATTAAGGATAAAATATGCAATAAATAATAAGAACGTAAAAGGAGTTATTTGAGATAGCAAAAGTAGATTTTCACTAACTTTGTTAAGGAAATTCAAGTAGACCTGCCTCTGTGGTGGCAATATTAAAATTATTTGAGGAATAAATAATATCTGAAAAACAAAAAAGATTCACCATAGAGCACTGTTTCAAGAAGTTTAATTACTATAGAAAGATTAGGTGGCTAATAAGTAGATGAGAAAACAGTATTCAGTGTTTTTGTTTGTTTTAATTGATTTTACTTTTGAAAGGCAGATATCACATATATTTTGCAGATTTTTGAGTGAATGGTGGACTAGGAGAGAAAGAAAGTGCTTTTAATTTTGTATGTTTCAAGATGGTAGAAGAGAAAGCTCTGTTAAGAAAGGACATTTGATAAGGGATAGAGTAATGTCCAGAGGAGAAAGCAGAGAAAAAAACCACAACACACATGGAGCAGTTGAAGGATTTTCTAGAAGTCATGTGTATTCTGCGGTCTTTTGAATTTAAAGATTAAATTGTTTATGTGAGCACCTGTGAGGTGTATTGTTTGTTTTAAGGCAGTTACAGACTCTTTCTAACAGTGGCCAGTTAGACTGGTTTTAATAAGTGTCTACTAGACTTACACATTTGCTATATATATCAAATCAATTAAATGATCAAATAAATACTTCTTTCATCTTCAAAATATACCACGAACCTGCCCACTTTTTTCACTTCCGTTGCTTTCTCCCTGGTTCAAGCCATTGTTACCTCTCACTTGGATGACTACAATACCTTCCAAATTGATGTCCTTGCTTCCTTTCTTGCACATTTAAAAAAATACCTTTAAATTCAATGTCATAACATGTCACATCTCTGCTCAAAGCTGCAGGGGATGTCCACATCCAGTTGGGAATAGGAACCAAGGCTCTTACAAGTCCCAAGGTTTTGCATTGTGTGGCTTCCCACTGCTCTCTGACAGCATCTGCTACTACTGTACTTGTTCCTCCGCCTCAGCCTCACCTGGTTTCCAACATCCCCCGATATCCCCACCTTAGACCCTATACCCTAGGTGTCCCCAGTGCCTAATTCCTCTTTCTCTAGAGATTTATGTGCCTCTACTCTCACCTCCTCTAATTCTTGTGGAGCCACTCTGCCTCCAGGAATTTGCTTTCAGATTACTTGTCATCACATCTAATCTGGCATTCCTAGTTTTCATTGAAAGTAGCTTCCTACAATTGATTCTCCACCTCCCTTACGTGGCTTATTCAGGGGTCCTCAAACTTTCTGGACCCAGGGACCAATTTCATGGAAGACAATTTTTCCACAGACCGGTTGGTGGTGGAGTATGGTTTCAGGATCATTTCAAGCATGTTACATTTATTTGTGCACTTTACTTCTAATCTAATGCTGCTGCTGATCTGACAGGAGGTACTGGTCAGAGGTTTGGGACTCCTTGATTTAATTTATATTATTTAATTCCACATCATTAATCATCTTTAGTATTAGCACATAATTTTCTTATTTGTCTGGTGTATTATCTGCCTTTATTAATATGTCACCTCTAGGAGGGCAGGAACGTTTGTCTGTGTTTTACACAAGTCTCCCAAGCATCTAGAGCAGGACCTAGTACAGCTATGTGTGCTCAGTCACTTGGTCGTGTCCAACTCTTTGCAGCCCCGTGGACTGTAACCTGCCATGCCGCTCTGCCCATGGAATATTCCAGGCAAGAATACGGGAGTGGGTTGCCATTTCCTCCTCCAGGGGATCTTCCCTGGGAGGAAGGGATCAAATCCACATCTCTTGCGTCTCTTTCATTGGCTGGCAAATTCTTTACCATTGCACCAGAATAAGTATGACTTTAGTTTTATTTTAATTTTTCCTCAACAGTTAAAAAGCCGAAGAATCAAAAAAACTATAAAAAATGTTAAGTGAAAACTATAGCTACCTTTATTTTCTGTAATATGCTTAATAAATATTTATAAGAAGGAAAGAGGTTTAGCTTCTGTTACAGTACCAACTCTACCAGAATACCCTGTGTAACCTCAGGCAAATTATAAATCTCTTCGAACATCAGTTTTCTCATCTGTGAAAACAACAGCTACAAAGAAACAAGGGTGTTGGAATACATACATAAAAGAAATTACCAGTTTCTTTTCAGTTGTGACATCCTAACAATCTATTAAAAGGATTATCTGAAGGATTGTCCCAAGTTGCCCCAGTGTTCTACCTAATCAAAACATGAATCATATTGTTCTCTATTTACACCACATGGAATGTTTCTAACCACTAAGTGTTCATATGTGATTACATTTTATGATTTGTTTCAGTTTTGCTTGATAGCTAGATCCTGGGTCAGGGACCTTGGTTTGATTTATCCTTGCTAACACTGAAGTTTATTTATGGCATGGAATAAATGATAGTGTAACAACACATTTGAAAATATCTGCCTAAGAGACAAGAGTTATTGCATTAATTTGCATTTTTCTTTCTAAAATTTAGATAAATACAAGTATTTATGGAAAGAACAAATGTTGTATGTTGGCTGTAAGATCTGTCCTCAGTATGGAATATTGGAGTGTTTATCCCTCATGTTATCTTGGTGTTGAGCTCTTTTCAAAGAATTGTAGGGTAGCTTAGGTGGCAAATACGAAAGCAACGCGGATTCAATTACATTTTCTATATTTTTCCCTGGTAATTTATTTAAAAAAAAAAAACACCCCAAACAGCTAAATCAAGCCAAATTCTAAAATTATGACAGGCTGTAAAGAAAATTAGTGATTAATTGTAATTCAGATTTACAACAGTGTTTGTTTTTGAATGAAGTAAATTTCCATGAAAATGTAAACCAAGAGCAAGCCTAGAAAAATTTGATGTGTGTTTGGTAAAGTAAATAATTGTTACCATTTCTAAAACCTTTGGCTGGGAGATTTCTAGTGAAAAAAAATTGTAAGTGATATTTATAACTAAAAACAAAACCTTAATTTTTAATTTCTTCCCAGAGTCTCTCAACTGCAATACAAATTAAAATATTTCTCTTCGTGAGGTATACGTGTCTTGACTGGAGATGAGCTTTTAGTCTAAACCACTTCATGCTGGGTGCAAATACTGGTATGCTAGATTTTAGCTGAGTAACTCTATCAAAGGCACCTGGCCCTTTGAATTTGTAGCTTTCTCAGGCATAAAGTAGAAGCCATGCTTTCTTGGATGGTTGCAGTAATTACTGATGTCCCATATGTCAAGCACCTATGAGAGAAACTGACACATAAAACCAGTCAATGCTGGTTCCTTCTTACTCAACTTTCTCTTTACTCCAAATTCTGCTCTCAATCCAACGTCATGGAATATAGACTGGAAGATTCTAGAAGCTTCATATTTTTGTTGCTTCTGCTCTTACGCATCTCTTAAATTTGTTGTAAAAACTATGACTGTTTAACAGCAGGTCAACATGCTCAAGTTAAACAAGGTAATGAATGATGGACTTGCCCATGCTGACATGATGAGATACAGAATGGGGCGGGGGTGGGGGTGAAGTGGGAATTGTGTTTGGTCGAGAGTGTTAAGATACTGATCTTCCTGATCCAGGGATTGAACCCCGGTCTCCTATATTGAAGATAATACAAGAAAAGTTCACATACAGTAGGATCATTTTGCCAGATTTCTTTGGGAAAAAGGAAAACAAAATTCTCTTTGCACTGGTTATAACTCCCTGAGTCACAGTTTTTTTGTTCATACAAGGCTTAATTCCCTTCCAGTTGCAATGACTTGTCATTTCTTATATTTAATGCTAGCTTTGTATGACTAACAATTGCTGGCTATAAGATGAATGTGACAGTCCCCTCAGATGCAACAAATTTTTCTGTGGATATGATTAATACAGAATGATTCACTGATATTAGATGTAGTACATATTAATTAGTATCTTTCCTTTGAGATTAACTCCATGAAAGCAAAAACAAACTTCAAGTGATTTTCCTCCCCAAACCAACAGGTTCTAGTTAAAATTGTGACAGAAACTGGTATGTTCTTCTTGGCAATTTTCAATTCCATTTTTTTTGCTCCTTATGTTTTGCTCCTAGCACTAAGGGAGGGTTTCCCAGGTGGCTCAATTCTAAAGGATCCTCCTGTCAAAGCAAGAGACTCAGGTTTGATCCCAGGGTTGGGAAGATTTCCTGGAGGAGGAAATGGCAACCCACTCTGGTATTCTTGCCTGGGAAATTCCATGTACAGAGGAGCCTGACAAGCTACAGTCCATGGGGTCTCAAACGATCAGACACAACTGAGCTACTGAGAACATGAATATGAATAGCACTAAGGGAGATTTCCTTTTCATTATAGGGAACTGGAATGCAAAAGCAGGAAGTCAGGAAATAACTGGAGTTACAGGTGAATTTGGCCTTGGAGTACAGAATGAAGCAGGCCAAAGACTAATAGAGTTTTGCCAAGAGAATGCACTAGTCATAGCAAACACCATCTTCCAACAACACAAGAGAAGACTCTACACATGGACATCACCAGATGGTCAATACCAAAATCAGATTGATTATATTCTTTGCAGCCAAAGATGGAGAAACTTTATACAGTCAGCAAAAACAAGACTGGGAGCTGACTACGGCTTAGATCATGAACTCCTTATTGCCAAATTCAGACTTGAATTGAAGAAAGTAAGGAAAACAATGAGACCATTCAGGTATGACCTAAATCAAATCCCTTACGATTATACGGTGGAAGTGAGAAATAGATTCAAGGGATTAGATCTGATAGAGTCCCTGAAGAACTATGGACAGAGGTTTGTGACATTGTACAGGAGGCAGTGATCAAGATCATCCCCAAGAAAAAGAAATGCACAATTTTTCCTTCATTTTTCTTAAACTAATGGCTAATGCTAAGACTCACTGCTGGAGAACGGAAACCCTTTTCTTCTTCATGCCGTGAGCACATCATTGCTTCGCCTTTGCCCGCGGCTGTGGCCATCTTGCCGTTTTCAGACTTGGGAGACGAGGTGGCTATTGTAATTGCTGATCCTGTGAGAATGTGAAACTGGATAATATATGAAACGCAAAATAAAAGAAATCATCCAAAGTAAAAAAAAAAAGAAAGAGAAAAAGAAATGCAAAAAGGCAAAATGGTTGTCTGAGGAGGCCTTACAAATAACCATGCAAAGAAGAGAAACGAAAGGCAAAGGAGAAAAGGAAAGAAATATCCATCTGAATGCAGAGTTCCAAAGAATAGCAAGGAGAGATAAGAAAGCCTTTCAAAGTGATCAATGCAATGAAATAGAGCAAAACAATAGAATGGGAAAGATTAGAAATCTCTTCAAGAAAATTGGAGATACCAAGGGAACATTTCATGCAAAGATGGGCTCAATAAAGGACAGAAATGGTATGGACTTAACAGAAGCAGAAGATATTAAGAAGAGGTGGCAAGAATACAAAGAACTGTACAAAAAATATCTTCATGACCCAGATAACTACAGTGGTGTGATGACTCACCTAGAACAAGACATCATGGAATGTGAAGTCAATCGGGCCTTAGAAAGCATCACTGGGAACAAAGCTAGTGGAGGTGATGGAATTCCAGTCAAGCTATTTCAAATCCTGAAAGATGATGCTGTGAAAGTGCTGCACTCAATATGCCAGCAAGTTTGGAAAACTCAGCAATGACCACAGCACTGGAAAAAGTCAGTTTTCATTCCAATCTCAAAGAAAGGCAAAGCCAAGGATCTTCAAACAACTGCACAATTGCACTCATCTCAAATGCTAGTAAAGTAATGCTCAAAATTCTCCAAGCCAGGCTTCAACAGTACATGAACCTTGAACTTCCAGATTTCAAGCTGGATTTACAAAAGGCAGAGGAACCAGAGATCATATTGCCAACATCTGTTGGATCATTGAAAAAGCAAGAGAGTCCAGAAAAACATCTACTTTTGTTTCATTGACTATGTCAAAGCCTTTGACTGGGTGGATCACAATAAACTGTGGAAAATTCTTCAAGAGATGGGAATACCAGAGCACCTCACCTGTCTCTTGAGAAACCTGTATGCAGAGCAGGAAGCAACAGTTATGGAACAATAGACTGGTTCCAAATCAGGAAAGGAGTACATCAAGGCTATATATTGTCACTCTGCTTATTTAACTTATATGCAGAATACATCATGAGAAACGCCAGTATGGATGAAGCACGGGCTGGAATCAAGATTGCTGGGAGAAATATCAATAACCTCAGGTATGCAGATGACACCACACTTAATGGCAGAAAGTAAAGAAGAACTAAAGAGCCTCTTGATGAAAGGGAAAGAGAAGAGTGGAAAAATTGGCTTAAAACTCAACATTCAGAAAACTAAGATCATGGCATCTGGTCCCATCACGTCATGGGAAATAGATGGTGAAACAGTGGCTGACTTTATTTTTCTGGGCTCCAAAATCACTGCAGATGGTGACTGCAGCTGTGAAATTAAAAGACACTCCTTGGAAGAAAAGCCATGACCAACCTATATAGCATATTAAAAAGCAGAGACATTACTCTGCCAACAAAGGTCCGAATAGTCAAAGCTATGGTTTTTCCAATAGTCATGTATGGATGTGAGAGTTGGACTATAAAGAAAGCTGAGCACCGAAGAACTGATGCTTTAGAACTGTGGTGTTGGAGAAGACTCATGAGAGTCTCTTGGACTGCAAGGAGATATAACCAGTCCATCCTAAAGGAAATCAGTCTGGAATATTCATTGGAAAGACTGGTGTTGAGGCTGAAACTCTAATACTTTGGCCACCTGATATGAAGAACTGACTCATTTGAAAAGACTCTGATGCTGGGGAAAAATTGAAGATGGGAGGGGAAGGCAACAGAGCATGAGATGGTTGGATGGCATCATTGACTCAACAGACAAGAATTTGTGTAAACTCCTAGAGTTGATGATGAGCAAGGAAGCCTGGTGTGCTGCAGTCCATAGAGTCACAAACAATCAGACGTGACCGAGTGACTGAACTGAGTGACTGAAGGGAGATTTGTTGTTGTCTAATTGCTAAGTTGTGTGGGACTCTATTGGGACCCCATGGATTATAGCCCACCAGGCTCCTCTGTCCATGAGATTTCCCAGGCAAGAACAATGGAGTGGGTTGTCGTTTCCTTCTCCAGGGGCTCTTCCTGGCCCAGGGATGGAACCCACGTCTCCTGCGTTGGCAGGTGGTTTCTTTACCTCTGAGCCACCAGGAAAGCCCCCTAATGGAGAGTGTCCTATGTTAATACCTGAAGCCAACACCATTATATCCACTTGATCTATGATTCTACTCCATAAAATAACTAATATTTAAGCTATAATGTCAAAGTTGTCAGTGAGATTTTTATCTATTTTATAGAAGAACATTTCATTCATTCTATGTGTGTGAGTCGTTCAGTCGTGTCTGACTCTCTGTGACCCTATGGAGTGAAGCCTGCCAGGCTTTTCCATTCATGGGATTTTCCAGGCAAGAAAACTGAAGTGGATTGCCATTTCCTTCTCTAGGGGATCTTCCTGACCCAGGGATTGAAACTGGGTCTCCCGCATTGCAGTCAGACTCTTTACTGTCTGAGCCGCCAATGAAGCCCATTCATTCTATAGCTACTGAATGATTTTTCCTATCTTATTTTCATCCAGCAAACACTGAAAATTTAGAATGCATTGTGAAGAAAAGTAATTCAGGGGACATGAAGATGAATATTACATATTCCATGACTTTAATGAGCATGCCTTATAATAGAAGGAAATTATTATTTGTAAACCAATAAACTATATTATAATAAGAATTGCAATAACAGAATTGTAGGCAAAATATCATGGAGGGACAGAGAAATAAACACTTCAGTCTGGATCATTTCAACATTCTGAGCTGCACATAAATTAATTTTTGTTCAGTCACTAAGTCATGTCTGACTTTGTGATCCCATGGACTGCAGCACTCCAGGCTCCCCGGTCCTTCACTATCTCCCAGAGTTTGTTCAAATTCATGTCCATTGAGTCGGTGATGCTATCTAAGCATCTCATTCTCTGCTGCCTTCTTCTCCTTTTGCCTTCAATCTCTTCCAGTGAGAACTCTAGGTACTTGAGTAATTCTGATAGTATTAGGTTAGCAAAAGGTTATTCACATAATGTGGATGACTAGCTAATCAACCAGTATGGTATTATCCTTTCCAAAATATACAGTGTTCACATATATATTTAAAAACCTGGTATAACCATAATTGTCTTGCTCATTTGATCAAATCTGATAACATAACTTTTTAAAACTTTTTCCTCTTGGAATTTTTGAATAATCAGCTTAAATAAAAATGAAAAGTATGAGAAGCAGACTGGCTAGAGTGGCATGGTTCCTCTGAAACATCAGTGCCCTCTAACTCAGAACACCTGGGTTAAAAAGTTACTGAATGGATTTTCACCTTTAAAAACAAACAGACCATTTCAGCAGCAAGAGAAGATGCTGCAGGTAAAATTCAAAGGTGAAAATCCATCATATTAATAGATAGTCATTCTGTCTGTGGCATTTCTACCTCTTGTAGAAATCAAGATGTTGAGAGCAAGGTTCAAGCACTGTCTCCATGACTTGTTCCCACTTTTCAGTGGTATAGATCCACTTACTGAAATCCATTCGCTCATGTATTAGATTGTGAATATTGAATCTCAGGGATTTTCTCTAGTTTATTCCTAACTTTTACTTTGTGGCTTTTTAATTTACAGGAGTTTTGAAATTCCTTTTGTTTGAACAATCGAAGTGACCAGCTATCTTTGTACAGGCTTGTAACCCAAAGAGGTCTCAAAATCCTCACCCTTTGAATCTACCATTTACCATTTAAGTCACTGATAATTAAACAAACAAGACACAGACAACTGGGATTAACATTCCACATTTTAAAATTAGGTCTGAACATAATATTCAAAATAATCCCTGAAATATATTTTCTTCTCTGGTTAGCACAAAATCTACCAGATGCTTACAGAGTCCTTTTCTTTTTCCTTCCTGATTCTCTTGGCATTAATTTGATAACCAACTTATGTCTTTTATCCCACTCTTCCCTAATCATAAAATCATGGCCGCATGCAATTTTAAGCATTAAATTATTGATTCATTCCTCCCACTCACATATATGATTGTTGCTGGTGTTTTTCAGTCACTCAGTCAGTCCAACTTTTTGAGACCCCATGGACGGCAGCATGCCAGGCTTCCGTGTCCTTCACCATCTCCTGAAGCTTGCTCAAACTCATGTCTATCGAGTCGGTGATGCCATCCAACTATCTCATCCTCTGTCATCCCCTTCTCCTCAAACTCATGTCCATACATGCATGATATAGCTATGTAATTCTGAAGGAGACATTTGTGTGGCTTGGGGCCATGAAGTTGAAGGATGTGGTCTCATGCTGAATTTCATCCTTATTTAATTGCATCTGTTTATGAAAAACCCTCAAATATTTACCAGTCATGGATATTAACCCTTTTCTATGAATATATAGATTCATAGATTCTATGAGTACAAATACAAAACAGATGCCTATATAGCATTTATCTTGTTGCATAATTCTAAATGCATACTAACTTTTTAGAAGAATATAATTTTTGTCATCATCTCCATTTTAAAGGTGAAGAAATTGAAATTCTGATGAGTTATTTCTCACTGGGTGGAGGAGCTGTAATTAGCAGCCCATCAAAAGAGCCATATTCTCACTTTTCTTCCTATGTCACATGTCATCAACCCTGAAGAATTAAATGACAGTCTAATCCATGGTTCTCAAGACTTGGCCAAAAATGAGATAGTGATAATATAAAGATCTCACGCAGTATTAGAAGTGTTATAAAACTGTTCTATCAGTCTAATTTCTGTTTTACAGAATGGGTGCTTATCTTTTGGGTGTTTTTAGAACTTATTTGTCTTTAATGTATGTGCAGTTCAGCAAAAATAGAGAGAGGAAGCAGTAGCATCAACAATGTCATTGATTTTTCAGATAATTTTTTTTCTTGAAACTATTTGGCATGTAATAACTATCCATTTGGGCTTCCCTGGTGGCTCAGTGGTAAAGAATCTGCCTACAATGCAGGAGACCTGGGTTCAACCCCTGGATCAGGCAGATCTTCTGGAGAAGGGAATGACTATCCACTCCAGGATTTTTGCCTGGAGAATTCCAAGGACCAAGGAACCTGGCAGGCTACCATCCACACGGACGCAAAGAGTCAGACACAACTGAAGCAACTTAGCAAGAATGCCGGCAACTATTCATTTATTTCAGAGGGAAGGGTCTTTAAAACTTCAGTGTTGTTCCTTAAAAGAAATCATGGCAGCAATGGAATCAACATGCGCAAGGAGAAGATTCTTCAAACAAAACAACATGCTAACAGCCTCTAGAAATCAGCAAATGATTTGGAAATTGATAGAATATTAATAAATGATTGCCTCACAAACTATATCACTTGGCAAGTGTATTTGAATAATATGTAGTTTAGAGAATGAAAAGAAATATATATTTTAAGATTTATTTGCTGGTTTTAAATTAGTTTAAAAATTTTAACTTGTTATTAAATAGTTTTACCAGCATTAAAGGCTAATTTTTAAGAAGCAGCAAATACTGCTTCTTACTGTTTCTTCTTACTGCTTTCTAGGATGACCAGTTTTTGTTTTTTTTTTTTTTTTTCCTTTTTTTTTTATTAGTTTTGCCATACAATGTCATGATATCACCATGGGTTTACATATGCTCCCCCTCCAGAAACCCCCTCCCTCCTCCCTCCCTCCTCCCTCCCCCCGGGAAATCTCGATGCACCAGCCCCGAGCATCAATCCTGGGCTGGCGATTGATTAGACATATGATAATTAACATGTTTCAATGCCATTCTCCCATATCATCCCACCCTTACCCTCATCCAAATACTCTTTAAATTAATCGATGTTATTTGCCTTAATGATTTTTTTGAATCCATTCTTGGGTGTATATATGTATATACATACACATATCCATATGTATCTTATATAGGTTTCTGCTTTCTGGGTTTAACTTCCTTCTTCCTGAAGTATATTTTTGGTAACTTTTTCATGGAAATTATATAATCTGATTTTTTCTTTTAAATCTCTGCTTCATTCCTCAATATTGTAATTTAAATCTCTCATTTCAGTGAGTTTACTTTCTCCCACAACATGGAAAACAGCATCTCCTGTTTTCCGGTTTTTTCCTGTTGCTATCAAGAAGACTTCCACTAATCTAATTGTTGTTTTATAGGTAGTCTCATTTTCTCCTGGGTGCTTGTTTTAGTGTTCTACAGTTTTACTATACTGTGATTAATTATGGCTTTATTTTATTCTGCTCAAAATTCAGAGTGTTTTTAAATTTTAGTATCTATATCTTTCTTTAGTTCTGAAAATATTTTCAAATCCTGCTTCAGTTCCATTATTTCTCTTCTCTTTCTCTTAAACTTCTTTTACAGATAAGTTACACATGGTCTGTCTATATTTTATGTTTCCTTTCACCTGTCTAATTTTCTGTGCTGATTTGGGGTAATTTTTCAATGGTTGCTCAACTATGATTTTTTAATTTCTGCATGTTCTCCAAGTTTCTCTTCTGTTTCTTTGTTTTATTCTCACACTGCTTTATTATTTATTTACCATGTGTTTGTCCAACCATTTTAAATATAATGACATTATAATCTCCTTGAGGTTGAAGTTTCAACATCTCAAACTTTTGGAGGGACATATTTTTCTTTGGAGTAATTATTGTGCTTGTTTAAAATGAATTGTATCCTCTTTATTTGCAATATTTTAAAATGATCTCATGTCTGACATAGGTTTTTTCTTTTCTTTTTTCTTATGAAATTCCTGTGCAGCATGAATTGTTGAAGTTGCTTTCCAAATTAGTTTTTTTTTCCCCCTTTGTTTCATCGGAGTCTCTTGTCCTGAACCAGTTTATAGTCATGTCTCATCTTGGGCTTTCCTATATTTGCAGTTAGTGTAAATTTTGGCCTCAAATAGATTAAAAGTTATATTTTCCATAGGAGGAAACAAATTCTCAGCTAGGGCTTGCTGTTTGTTATTGCTGTTTAGTCACTCCTCTGTCCATGGGATTTCCCAGGCAAGAATACTGGAGTGGGGTGCCATTTCCTTCTCCAGGGGATCTTTCTGACCCAGGGATTGAACCTGTGTCTCTTGCCTTGGCAGACAAATTCTTTATCACTGAGCCACCAGGGAAGCCCCTGGGTGTAGGCATATTTACTGCTATTTCTCTGAACAAGAGGATGGAGAAATCCTCTCACTATACTGCCCATAATTCTTAGCCACGTGATGCCATTCTTCATCCGTTCTCTCTATTCCTGGTACTGATAGTCCTTCAGGCCTGCCAGGACCACTTCTTTTCATTCCTACCAGTGTGGTTCAGTTTCCTCTTCATTTCTGGACCCTATACATTTGCTTTCTTTTATTGTGAGCTTGGACAGTTATTGAAAATCATGTATTTGTTTTTTCCAGAATCTTTTGTTATTTATATGGGGAAAGATTCTAGCTGCCCTGGTCTATCATTTTGCCAGAATCAGACAGATTTATTTTTACTCTGTTATTTTAAAGCAGGTTTTCTTCTATTCTTGGGGAGATGCCATCATCTCTAATCACAGAATAATTTGCAATGAGGCTTATTTCTGGCACATGGGCCTAAAACTCCCTTTACATAAAACATACACACGCAATAACATACACATGTAAAAGAGAGTCAGATGGTGAGATGAAACACAGTTTAACATATTTATAATTTGCTCCATACTAATAGGGACAAAATTTGTTAGGAAGACCTGTTATGAATGCCAAGCAAAACCAGTCCAGGAATAATCACTGTCATAGGAATGCCTACAGGGAGGGTGTTGTATTCAGAAGTTGGTTTGAGAGAAATGCGTTGATAGAATATAATGCTTTCAAAACAGGAAATTTATTATATGTAAGTAAAGAGCCTTTTGAAAGTAATTATTCCTCGGCCTGAGACTGCTTTCATATGTTTAACTGGGCCAGGATTCTATACTGTGGAAATTACTCCAGGTGATTCTATGCAAGTAGCTTATGATATATATGGAGCTACTTCACTGAGAAAAGGCAAAGTAATAAACTGGGGTAAGGAAAGTGGTTCATAAAGTGGTTTGCAGCCTCCAGTAAGGAATCTATGCTTTATCTGGATAAATGACAGGGAGACCCCATCCCACAAAGGCAATAAAAATCCCCCCAAATTAATGTGATGTGAAAACAATAGAATGTAAGATATATTTCTCAATTGCTATTGTTGTTCAGTCACTGTCACATCTGACTCTTTGCAACCCCATGAACTGCATCAGCCAGGCTTTTCTGTCCTTCACTATCTCCCAGAGTTTGCTCAAACTCATGTCCATTGAGTCGGTGATGCCATCTAACCATAACCTCCTCTGTCACTCTCTTCTCCTACCTTCAATCTTTCCCGGCATCAGGGTCTTTTCCAGTGAGTTAGCTCTTTGCATCAGATGGCCAAAGTATCGGAGCTTCAGCTAAATAAACCTCCTTTGATATGTATGGGGAAGTATGAATTAGACGGCATGTGTGCCTGCTCAGTCTCGCATTTGTGTACGATTCTTCACAACCCCATGAACAGTAGCCCACCAGGCTCTGCAGTCCATGGGATTTTTCTAAGCAAGAATATTGAAATAGGATGCTGTGCTCTCCTCTGGGATATCTTCCTGACCCAGGGATCGAACCTGCATCTTCTGTATTGACAGTTGGATTCTTTACCACTGAGCCATCTGGAAATCCCCAATGATTACTGGTCAGATTACCAGTTTTCTGGTAATTTGGTCAGCAAATTGCACTCCAAGGGGCAAATGTTACATGTTACTTGTTTCAGGGCAGCCAGTGAGCTAGGAATGATTTTTAAAGAATTATGGTTATGGAAGAGTGAGGTGGGGTATGTGATGGGAAGGGGGAGACAGAGTATGTGATAAAGTTTATATGTGGCTTCCAAATTCTTGGGTTTCCCCAAGTGGCTCAGATGGTAATGAATCTGCTTGAAATGCAGGAGTTCCAGGTTTGATGCCTGGGTCAGGAATATCCCCTGGAGAAGGGAATGGCTACCCACTCCAGTATTCTTGCCTGGAGAATCCCATGGACAGAGGAGCCTGGCAGGCTACAGTCCATGAGGTCGCAAAGAGTTGGACACACCAGAGTATCAAACACTTTCATTTCCAAATCCTTAAATATTTACCGTCTGACCTTTTACAGAGTAAATTTTACATGTCTCTGAATTTAGAAAGGCTCAAGGTTTTCCCAGTATGTGTGGCAAGTTAGCAAAGTTTCAGCTCCAGTGTTACCAGGAGAATAAATGAAGAGGAGAGAAGCTGCAGCTGCTAGATCACTTCAATCGTGTCTGACTCTGTGTGACCCCATAGACAGCAGCCCACCAGGCTCCCCCGTCCCTGGGATTCTCCAGGCAAGAACACTGGAGTGGGTTGCCATTGCCTTCTCGAAGCTGCAGCAGCAGGAAGCAAAAACAAGCAGGACTGGACTTCGGCCATGTCCAAAGAGCTATCAAAACGAGATTATTAGAGCACCGGTGACTGAATTATCTCCCTTGAGGTAACGCAGTGACCTTTTTAAAAATGCAAATTTAATCTTGTTTAAATTGAAATCCTTCATTAGTTTCCAATCCTCCTCAAGACACAGTCAAAATGCAATATCGTGCACTAAGTTCTTCATGACATGTTCCAAACTCACATTCTGCAACTTCTCAAAATGGATCCCCCAGGACTCCCTGGTGGTACAGTGGTTAAGACTTCACCTTCCAATTCAGGAGGTGAGAGTTTGCTTCCTAGTTGGAGAGCTAAGATCCACATGCCGAGTGGCCAAAAAACTAAAACATAAAACAGAAGCAATGTGGTAACAAATTTAACAGACTTTAAAAATGTGTGTGTGTGTGTGCTCAGTAGTGTCTGACTCTTTGTTACCCCATGGACTGTAGCCCTCCAGGCTCCTCTGTCCATAGAATTCTTTAGGCAAGAATACTGAAGTGGGTTGCCATTCCTTTCTCCAGGGGATCTTCCCAGTCCAGGGATTGAAGCTGTGACTCCTGCATCTCCTGCATTGGCAGACTGATTCTTCACCACTGAGCCACGTGGGAAGCCTGACTTTTAAAATGATCCACATCAACAACAAAAAAATGGATCCACTATAATCTACTCTCATAAAATGTTCTGAAATCTTACCCACGTGCAAAATAGTTCCACTTTGTTTTTGTTACTTATTTATTTACTTAATTATTATTGTTTTGAAAATAAAGTACAGAGTTTAAAACTCAAATTGTACCTATATTTTGATATATAGGTCAACTGTCCCAAACTCCACTTCAGATTTCATCCCAAAAAGATTTTCACTTTTTTTCCTGACTTTATCTCGATAATTCTAAACAATTTCCTTATAATTATATTTCCTAGCTTTCTATATTAAATATTATCCATTTAACTCTTATTATTGAGATCAATATTTAGCACATTTATATTAGTAATCCTGCTCACATAATCCCTTCCCTTCTCTCTCAATTATTTCACCATTTTGATACTCAGTGTCTTCCTAGAAGTACTCTTTTGCTGATGTTTGACATTGTATGTTGAGTCTCTGATTAAATAGTATGATGTCAGCTGAAGAAATAAATTAGATTCCATAGGAGTCAGATCCAGAAAATGGAGAGGAAGATTCGTTCTATATGTTAATAGATTAGAATTTATTACTGAATAAGCAGGATGATAATCATCCAACTAAATAATCAATATATTGTATATAGCGTATTTCTGTTGACTTAAAAAAAAAAGCACAACAGCACAGTTGTGAGTCAAGTTTTATTGAGGGCCAGATGAGAGCTACAGCTCAGGAAACAGCACCTCAGATAACTCTGAGAGCCTGCTCCAAAGAGGTCTGTATATACGTGATTTTGGTGAAGATGTACATGCAGTCAAGCACATATTTTTGCAGAAGGTTTCTGCTAGTCACGAGAAAGAGTCATCAACATGAAGGATTTTAGTGCTTTTCTAGATATGAGGAAATATGAGAATTGGACTCATAAAATTGACTTATGAAAATATCTACCTGAAGACATGTTCTGCCAGTTTTTCCCAGAACACAGAGTTCTGCTCTCCACTTTGAACAGTTTTCAGGTGAAGGTCAGCAGCTGCAGGCTCACATGGTTTGATCCTAGCAGAGGTAGATGGCAAGTAATATGTAGCTGACATTTCTAAGCTTTCTGGCACAAGGATCACTCTTTAAACTTAAGGGTGACGATTTTGAGGTGATCTGGAACAAAAACTGGGGAGACCACCACCTTGATCTAATATTTACTCTGAATGGCTTATACAGTTGAGAAATGTTATTAGCCCTGGACATTCAAGGTCTTTTTATGTCCCCTTCCACCCCTCCCCTGCCACCATTTTTTAAACTGTTTGGGGATGAAAGCAATTTCTTTCAAATATGCAAGGCTTTTATTTTCTGGGTTTTTTTTTTCATTGTCGTTCAGTTCTGAATTCAAAGCAGTTAATATTTTTCCCAGGCTCACTTCCTCTTCCTTCCAATACCTTGCCAAAAGCAGCCAACAATTAGCATTATATACTATTATGGCACGACTTTCCAAATTTTTCCCCTAAACTACAGAGCAAGCACATTATTTGCATTCCAATTTCTAGTGGGTGAGAGTTTTATTAAATGTTTTGCAGCAACGTAACATGAATAAATATCCAGCCATCTGTTCTGGTACATCTTTTCACTTGCCACCTGCAGGTGACTAATACCATAAATTTTATATGTTGGCTATAACAAATGCTATGTATATTATTTTTACCCTGATAGCAGCATCTCAATTCAAAGTACTGATTACTATATAGGTAAAGATAGCACAACCCCCAACTGTTAATTGGGAGTTAACAATTGCATTTTGAAGTATCAGTGGTTTATTTCAGGAAAGGTTTATATCTGCCACACATTACAGGTTAAAGTAGTCTGAACATGTGCTAATATACTCTCTTCTTGTTCTTATACATTGTCTCAACAGTAGGTCAAGTAATAAAAAGAGTAAATATTTTTTCTTTTTTTTTTAACTTTCTTTATTGTGTTGGTTTTGCCATACATAAAAAGAGTAAATAATTTTTTCAAAAAGTAGTTTGAACAGATCATTGAGCCAGACCTCCTCCAACATATGACTCAGGAATCTGGGATCCTGTGTTTCCAAGATACTGAAGTCCCCTGTATCCAGTTTCATTAATAAGTGAGAAAACGTGTGTAGAAAGTCACTTAAGAGTCTTTAAAGACAAAACAAAGATGTAACATACAGAAATTACATATACATACTTTCAGCCAGAACTAGTCAAATAGCCTCCCTTGTCATGTGACATAAATATAGGTACAGAAGGAAAATAAAAATGCTTTGGTGAACACATTACATGGTTCTACTGCCGTGTACACAGTGTAAGATTACATAGCCAATAATTTGCAATACCAAACAATATTTTAAATTCATTCTTTAAGGATAAAAAATGGGTTTTATATTTTTATATATTTATGGACCCTCGTCCTAGTTGAGAGACACTAATTTCTCAGTTGCTCAGTCATGTCCGACTTCTTGCAACCCCACAGACTGCAGCACTCCAGGCCTCTCTGCCCATCACCAACTCCCAGAATCCCCTCAAACTCAGGTCCATTGAGTCAGTGATGCCATCCAATCATCTCATCCTCTGTTTCCCCCTTCTCCTTCTGCCTTCAATTTTTCCCAGCATTGGGGTCTTTTCCAAGGAGTCAGTTTTTCCCATCAGGTGGCCAAAGTTTCAGCTTCAGCATCAGTCCTTCCTATGAACACCCAGGACTGATCTCCTTTAGGATGGAATGGTTGGATCTCCTTGCATTCCAAGGGACTCTCAAGAGTCTTCTCCAACACCACAGTTCAAAAGCATCAATTCTTCGGCACTCAGCTTTATTTATAGTCCAATTCTAATACCCATATATCACTACTGGAAAAAAACACAGCTTTGACTAGACATACCTTTGTTGGCAAAGTAATGTGTGTTTTTTAATATGTTTCTAGGTTGGTCATAACTTTCCTTCCAAGGAGTAAGCGTCTTTTGATTTCATGGCTGCAATCACCATCTGCAGTGATTTTGGAGACCCCCAAAATTAAGTCTGTCACTGTTTCCATTGTTTCCCCACCTATTTTCCATGAATGGATGGGACCAGATGCCATGATCTTAGTTTTCTGAATGTTGAGTTTATGCCAACTTTTTCACTCTCCTCTTTCAATTTCATCAAGAGGCTCTTTAGTTCTTCACTTTCTGCCATAGGGTTGTGTCATCTGCATATCTGAGGTTATTGATATTTCTCCCAGCAATCTTGATTCCACCATGTGCTTCATCTAGCCCAGTATTTCTCTATGCACTCTGCATATAAGTTAAATAAGCAGGGTGACAATATACAGCCTTGATGTACTCCTTTCCCAATTAGGAAGCAGTTTGTTGTTCCATGTCCAGTTCTAACTGTTGCTTCTTGACCTGCATACAGATTTCTCTGGAAGCAGGTCAGATGATCTGGTATTCCCATCTCTTTGAGAATTTTCCACAGTTTATTGTGATCCACACAGTCAAAGGCTTTGGCATAGTCAATAAAGCAGAAGTAGTTATTTTTTTTGGAACTCTCTCCCTTTTTGGATGATCCAACGGATGTTGGCAATTTGATCTCTGGTTCCTCTGCTTTTTCTAAATCCAGGTTGAACATCTGGAAGTTCATGGTTCAGGTACTGTTGAAGCCTGGGTTGGAGAATTTTGAGCATTACTTTGCTAGTGTGTGAGATAAGTACAATTATGCGGAAATTTGAGCATACTTAGGCATGAGAGTCTCTTTGAGAGAGACTAATTTCTCAAACGTACCACTATTTAACAATTTAGTTGCCTTTCCAAGTTTTAATAAATTTAGATTTTTCACCTAATATCATTTTTACAAACTGAGAAATATGAGCACCTATCAAATTAAGAAAAACAAAGACAAAACAAATTTCTGATGATACAGGGTTATTTTAATACATGCTCTGGGTTTTATATAGTTCTATAAAATACACTTTTAAAAAAACAGGAGAAAAATACCCCAAAGTTGGCAATCTGAGAGGACAAGTAAAACTGATAAATCTTTAATTGGACTAATGAGGACGAGAAGAAAAGGCTCAAATAAATGAAAGGAATAAAAAAGAAGCACATAAATAGATGCAATATTTTGATGCTATGAGATACTTTTATTCCAAAGTATTTAAAAGTTGAGAATTTTTGAAAATACTCAGAAAAAAATAGAACTTACTAAAACTGATTCAGGTAATGGAATACCCAAATAATCCTAGATCTTGAAAAAATTAAAGAAGTAGAAGAAGATCTGCCCACAAGAAATCTCTATATACCAGTCAATCAGGAGAATTATTAGAAACATGAGCAAGTAAACTCAAAGATCAGAAAAAGTGGTAATATTTCCCAATTTATTTTTGAAGGTATTTATAACCTTACTACCAAAATCTGACAGCAAAAATAGATAAAAGGAAATATGCACATCAATATCACATATAAACATAGTTAAAATTGCAATACATTATCACATATAATTCAGAAAAAATTGTAATTTGTCATGATCAAGAAGTTGTTTGCTACAGAAATGTAATGGTTAACATCAGAAAATAAATTAACAGGTTTTATCTCACTATCATATTAGGGAAAAAAGAAAATGCAACCATATGAATAGATGAAAAGATGATTAATCATGAAAATATTTTAAATGGGTGATAGAAGAGAATTTTCTTAACTTTATAACTGTTATTTACAGGAAACAGCAATATGTATCATATTTGTGAAACACTAAAATCTTTCCCTTCAAGATTACACTGATGAAATCTTGAAATCTTTCTTTTTGAGATTCAGAATAAAAAAGGGATGGCCCAATCACCATGTTTATTAAAAAACTCTGAGTGATGTCATTCAGGATAAAAAGCAAATATCAAGAAATTCGATGCAAAAATATTGCAAAAGATAGAGTGAAGTGAAAGTCACTGAGTCTTGTCTTTCTCTTTGCAACCCCATGGACTGTGTCCATGGAATTCTCCAGGCCAGAATACTGGAGTGGATAGCCTTTCCCTTCTCCAGGGGATCTTCCCAATCCAGGGATTGAACCCAGGTCTCCCACATTGCAGGCAAATTCTTGGGGAGCAAAAGATAGAAGTAGTCACTAATTGCTGATGTCATTGTATGAACAGAAAATCTAAATCTACTTTAAATTTTTAGAATTAAGAAAAGGGTTAGATAGCCGTATACAAAATGAACATATGCAAATCAATTATATTTTTAAATATCACTGACATTCTTTTATAAAATAATATTAAAAGATTAAATTTATGGTAACACCAAAAGTGAACTACATAGAAACAAATCTAATAGATGTGCAAGACCTCTAAGAAAAAATAATAAAGCTTTGTTAAATAAATATTGAGGCACATAACTAGATAGAAAGATATGCATGTTCATGGTTTAAGCAACAAAAATTGATGTAAGTATTTAGAGCATTTCAAGTTAAAATACAGATTTATTTTTATGGTAATTGATAAGTTGATTCTAAAATTTACATGGAAGTGCAGCAACCAAGATTCCACTAAAGTAAAGCAAAATGGAGGCTTTGCTCAACTAGTTAACTGTATATATCTATACAAAGACATCATATGTATAGTAATTAAGAAAGCTCAATATTGCCAGGATGAGAGGCAAATGTATGATAGATGAGAAGTTGATTTTTACAAATTCAGAAAAGCAGTTATATCTAAGAGAAATTTGCAGAGAATTGGGGGTATATCATGGATGCTAATCATGTTCTTTCTTACCATGAGTAGGTAACACAGATTTTAGGTTCATAGTTATCTAATAAAATTTATACAAATAGATATATGATTCAGTTGCATTTTTGACACATTAAGCAATTTAAATGAATGCAAAGTTAGATTCTAAAGATATGGAGAGATGTTTCTAATGCTATGATAATTAACAATCGAATTGCAAATGAGGAAAGATATCTAATTGCAAATGAGAGGTAAGAAAAAGATTGACATTATTTTCTTTGTTTTAGTTAACTTTCTGTTTTGCTTGGTATTTTGTATATAGATATTTATAATATTTTACAAAAACTAACTGTCCTGAGGTCAGCCTGTTTTTCCAGGGTAATGTTTCCTAGATTTTATTTTACATATGTATCACTTGGGGGATCTTGTTAAAAATGCAGATTCTGACTCAAGTATCTGGGCTGGGGCCTCAGAGTCTAAGGATTGTGTTCTGTGCTGTTAGTTCAAGGACCGATTTTGGAGGTATAAGGCCCCAAGCCATCTGTTGCTGGGTAGCTAGAATTCCATTGATAATCCATAAGTAGGGTGACCGTGGATTTTTCATTCAACCAGGACACATTTGGGAGTGAAATAGAGCTGTTATTAATAACGTCCTCAGCCACATTCATAAACAATGCTGCTGCTGCTGCTAAGTCACTTCAGTCGTGTCTGACTCCGTGCGACGCCATAGACGGCAGCCCACCAGGCTCCCCCGTCCCTGGGATTCTCCAGGCAATAACACTGGAGTGGGTTGCCATTTCCTTCTCCAGTGCATGAAAGTGAAAAGTGAAAGTGAAGTTGCTCAGTCTGTCTGACTTTTAGCGACCCCATGGACTGCAGCAACAATACCTTTCCCCAAAATACCTAGGACATAGGTTCTCCCTCACCTCGAGCTGGACTTCCCTGGTAGCTCAGTGGCAAAGAATTTTCCTACCAATTCAGGGGACTCAGGTTTAATTCTTGGATCAGGAAGATCCACTGGAGTAGTAAACAGCAATCTACTCTGGTATTCTTGCTGGGAAATCCCATGGACAGAGGAGCCTGGAAGGCTACAGCCCATGGGGTCCCAGAGTCAGACACAGCTGAGCAGATAAATAACAATGTAGAGTTACAAAAATCCTTTATGCAGTCTACAGTTTAGTACAAAATATTCCAGGAAACTGAGCACTATAAAATGCCCCTGGATATCATACCAACATTCTCCCAAAAGAGAAAGACTTTGAAACGCATAATAAGCATTATGAGTAAAGGCCCTTGAGTTGGTGAGTAAAAGTTTATATTTTGCAAAATGCACAGTAAGAGAAAAAGTTATGCCCCAGTTGAAGTGGGTGTAAATTTCCCATCTGCTGCTAGCTAGACAGTCTGGACCCCAGAATCTTCTCACTCCTGAAATACTTGTAAGACATGATCTTATTCCATTTTAATGATATAATCTCTATTTTAGTTCAAGACACTATTTTGTTTTCTCTTTTTTTTTACATTTTTATTTTTTAAACTTAATTTTGTTTGATTCTATACATTTTTTATTCATATCCTATGAATTTAAAATTATTTATGAATCAGCTTTTTAGAGCAAAACAATAATTGTCTTTCAACAAGCTCAGTGTCTCAGTTTCCATAATGAATGCTTATATGTTTATAAATAACTCACAATTTATTTTGGGAATTGTTTCTTTTAGAGGTTTTTATTAGTACAGGTGTGAAAAAATAGATGTTGTAGTTTCAATTACTTGATTATTTGTAGGATGCATTTGTTGGAATTTTTAAATAGTTAAGGCAATGACCCAAAATTCTAAGGAAAAAAAAAATAACCAGTAACAAAAACAACGAAAAAGAAGCTGCATATTTTTTTAATTAATTAATTTATTTTCTTTACATTATTGTGTTGGTTTTGCCATACGTTGACATGAATCCACCATGGGTATACATGTGTTCACTTTCCAGAACCACCCTCCCACTTCCCTCTCGATTCCATCTCTCTGGGTCATCCCAGTGCACCAGCCCTGAGCACCCTGCATCAAGCATCAAACCTGGGCTGGCAATTGACTTCACATATGATAATTTATATGTTTCAATGCCGTTCTCCCATATCATCCCACCCTTGCCCTCTCCCATAGAGTCCAAAAGACTGTTCTATACATCTGCATCTCTTTTGCTGTCTTGCATACAGGGTTATTGTTACCATCTTTCTAAATTCCATATATATGCGTTAGTATACTGTATTTTTGTTTTTCTTTCTGGCTTACTTCACTCTGTATAATAGGCTCCAGTTTCATCCACCTCAGTAGAGCTGATGAAAAGGGAACCCTCTTACACTGTTGGTGGGAATGCAAACTAGTACAGCCACTATGGAGAACAGTGTGGAGATTCCTTATAAAACTGGAAATAGAACAGCCATATGACCCAGCAATCCCGCTGCTGGGCATACACACTGAGGAAACCAGAATTGAAAGAGACACGTGTACCCCAATGTTCATTGCCGCATTGTTTACAATAGCCAGGACATGGAAGCAACCTAGGTGTTCATCAACAGATGAATGGATAAGAAAGCTGTGGTACATATACACAGTGGAATATTACTCAACCATTAAAAAGAACCTGCATTTTTATAGAGTAGAGGTAATATACACATAACCTGAAATTATGCCACTGAACACTGATGCATGGATTTCAGCGCAAAATAAACTTATGTATAGAATATCTCATAACACTGATGTTAGAAAACAAAAGTGGAGAAAGATCACAATCATAATTAAAGTGAAAAGCTAGGGATCATTTTTGTCTTTGAAACACCAGAATCTCCTCATTTTATCTACTAAATGTCATAGTGTAAACTTTACTTCTTCCAGAATGAAAGAGGGTCTTAATGAGCTTCATTTAATATCTCTACCTATAGCCAGACAAATGTTTTTAAGTAATAGAGATGAATGATTATGGTTTAAGTCATTTAAAATAAATAAGTTCAAAGTAATTAATCATATTCCGTACTGAAAGAGCCTGAAGCTTGAGGTATGATTCTTTTGATAATGACATATGGTTTTCAAAAAAAACAGCAGAAACTGACATTCCAGAAAAACAAAATGAGTGATTCACACCCCAGCAAAATCTAATATCACTTCCAGGATATTAAATGCTTCTTGTGCCAAGTTAGTCATAGATTCTGGCTTTACTGTAGGAAGCACTAGTGATACTCCTGGGTTTTCAAACTTATTATTTGAGATGTATTGAATGAGTGATATGAGACAAGAGCCCTTTTAAGTCTCTTATGGATATATTCATTTAATTGGCATAACGATCCTAGGTGGTTTTGGGTGGATGGGGTCATTTCACAAAACAAGAGACTGACACACGAGCATAATTTGCCCAAGGTCATGCAGTTAGTAGTTGGACTGACTGCATCAAAGGCAATCCCCTGATTGTCATTCCTGCGTATGTGTGTTAGTTGCTCAGTCATGTTTGACTCTTTGCGGCACCATGGACTGTAGCCCACCAGGCTCCTCTGTCCATTGGATTTCTCAGTCAAGGATACTGGAGTGGGTTGCCATTTCCTTCTCCAAGGGATCTTTCTGACCCAGGGATTCAACTCACATCTCCTGAATTGCAGGTGGATTCTTTACCACTGAGTCACCTGGAAAGCCCAAAGAATCAAAAGTAATCTTTTGACTGTCCTTCCTAAGATATGCTGTTCAACCAATTATGTTTATTTAGATTATTCTATCACTGTCTGTCAATTAGATGTTAAGAGACTTTGAAAATGCTTTTTAGAATCAAAACTTCACCCACACGTGATTGGCTAAAATGAAAATGACTGACAAAATCAAGTGCTGACAAGAATATGGAGACTCAGCAACTCTCATGTGAGTGGAAATATAACAGAGTAATTCCCTTTCACTTCAAAAAAAAGTGATCTGATAAATAATACATATATAATCATATTTTAGTACATATATCAAAAATTATATATCAGAATTTCATGCCTAGGTATTTGCCCGAGAAAGTTGTAAGATTGTTTTAGGAAAAGTTTGTGATGAAAATATCCATAGCTGATTCTTTCTTGCAATAAAATACTAAATTTATCCAAGTATCTATCAATGTAAGAATCAATAAATAGGGACTTCCCTGGTGGTCCAGTGGTTAGGACTCTGCAATTTACTTCTGAGGGCCCCAGTTCAATCCCTGGTTGGGGAACTAAGATCCCACAAGCTGTGGGCATGGCCAAAAAGGAAAAAAAGAAGAAGAAATAAACTGTGATGTAAAAAAAAAATCAATAAATAAACTGGAATGTATCCATACAATGGACCACTGCTCAGGAGTGAGAAGGAATGAGCTACTGATACAGGCAGAAACAGGGATGAATCTCAGAAACATGATACTGAGTGAAAAGAGGTCTTTCGCAAAAGTTAATTCAGACCAAAGTAATGGCATTTCCTTTTTTTCCTGAGAAAAAAGGAAATTGCACTTCACACCATGGTTTGTTCTTAATGAATTCATATTGGAGCCCGGTATTTGCTTCATTGTTTTCTGTATATGGGGCTTCCCTGGTGGCTCAGATGGTAAAGAACCTGTCTGCAATGTGGAAGACCTGGTTTCAATCCCTGGGTTGGGAAGATCCCCTAGAGAAGGGAATGGCTACCCACTCCAGTGTTCTTGCCTGGAGAATCCAATGGACAGAGAAGCCTGGTGGGCTACTATTCACGGGGTCACAAAGAGTCAGACACGACTGAGCGACCTTCATTTTTTTTGTATGTAGTACTGAAACAACCTAAATAATTGACACAGAGGAATCACATGTGTCATTTAAATTTTTTTAATGGAATTATTTCCCTGGGTCTAATATCTCATTCTGCATGGATTGTGATGCTTGCTTAAGGTGGTTCTGGAGAGTCTTTCTTTTGGTCCTCTGGTAAGTGTCCTGGCCTGGACGCGCTCTGATCTGGAGGTGCTGGAGCTGTGCACTGTCTCTCTACCTAGTCACCCACACTGGGATGTCAAGAGCATCGTACTTGCCTCTAACAATTTCAGGTAGACAAATTCCCCCTGTGAATAGAACAAAAGCAGAACTGCAGAGAAGTTGTTCTGTTAATATTATGCCATCTGTTTCAAAGCTTGGCGCTCTCTCTTTCTTGTTTCTCTTCCTGTTTTGAACCCAGTAAAAAGTGCTTTCTGTTGTCCACAGCATATTCTACAACATTCAGACTTTTTTTCCTGCAAGCCTTCCTCTTGCAGTTTTGTGCCACTACTATATTTGTATTTAGGTTCAAAACCTTCTGCTCTGCTTCGCTTTTTATTTAAATATTCAATCATGAAGAATCCTCTGTAACTAAAAACTCACAGCACTTTTTTTAGATACTATCTCATTGGTGTGAAAGTGCTACACTCAATATGTCAAGAAATTCGGAAAACTCATCAGTGGCCACAGGACTGGAAAATGTCAGTGTTCATTCCAATCCCAAAGAAAGGCAATGCCAAAGAATGCTCAAACTACTGCACAATTGCACTCATCTCACACAATAGTAAAGTAATGCTCAAAATTCTCCAAACCAGGCTTCAGCAATATATGAACCATGAACTTCCAGATGATCAAGCTGGATTTAGAAAAAGCAGAGGAACCAGAAGTCAAACTGCCAACATTCTCTGGATCATCGAAAAAGCAAGAGAGTTCCAGAAAAACATCTATTTCTGCTTTACTGACTATGCCAAAGCCTTTGGCTGTGTAGGTCACAATAAACTCTGGAAAATTCTTAAAGAGATGGGAATACCACACCACCTGACCTGTCTCTTGAGAAACCTGTATGCAGGTCAGGAAGCAACAGTTAGAACTGGACATGGAAAAACAGACTGGTTCCAAAGGCTGTATATTGTCACCCTGCTTATTTAACTTATATGCAGAGTACATCATGAGAAACGCTGGGCTGTAAGAAGCACAAGCTGGAATCAAGATTGCTGGGAGAAATATCAATAACCTCAGATATGCAGATGACACCATCCTTATGGCAGAAAGTGAAGAAAAACTAAAGAGCCTCTTGATGAAAGGGAAAGAAGAGAGTGAAAAATTTGGCTTAAAGCTCAACATTCAGAAAACTAAGATCATGGCATCTTGGTCCCATCACTTCATGGCAGATAGGTGGGGAAACAGTGGAAATGGTGGAAACACTGTCAGACTTTATTTTTTTGGGCTCCAAAATCACTGCAGCCATGAAATTAAAAGACACTTACTCCTTGGAAGGAAAGTTATGACCAACCTAGACAACATATTAAAAAGCAGAAACATCATTTTGCCAACAAATGTCCGTCTAGTCAAGACTACAGTTTCTCCAGTAATCATGTATGGATTTGAGAGTTGGACTGTGAAGAAAGCTGAGCACCGAAGAATTGATGCTTGGGTGTTGGAGAAGACTCTTTAGAGGCCCTTGGACTGCAAGGAGATCCAACCAGTCCATCCTAGGGGAAATCAGTCCTGGGTATTCATTGGAAGGACTGATGTTGAAGCTGAACCTCCAATACTTTGGCCACCTGATGCGAAGAGCTGACTCATTGGAAAAGACCCTGATGCTGGGAAAGATTGCGGGCAGGAGGAGAAGGGGATGACAGAGGATGAGATGATTAGATGGCATCACCAACTCAATGGACATTAGTTTGGGTAAACTCTGGGAATTGGTGATAGACAGGGAGGCCTGCAGTTCATGGGGTCGCAAAGAGTCGGACACAACTGAGTAACTGAACCGAACTGAACTGAACTGAACTGATCTCATTTTCTTCTCTTGAGACATTTTCCTTATATTGGTATTCCCCACCAATTTTCTTTCTCTAAGGTTGCATTTTTCCCTAAAATTAAAAAAAAATTAAGCTATAGTTGAATGGCTATGTCCAGTTAGAACTGGAAAGAATTATGATTAATAAAGGAAGACTTTCATAAATATACCTCCCAGCTCTTTTTTCTTTTCAAACTAATGAGGTGATATTTTCGCTTTAAAACAAGGAAATTTCTATTGGTTTATGATTTCTTGATGCTTTTCTGCTTTCCCTGGTCGTTCAGATGGTAAAGAATCTGACTGGAATGTAGGAGACCCAGGTTCAATCTCTGGGTCAGGAAGATACCCTGGAGAAGGGACTGGCAACCCACTCTAGTATTCTTGCTGGAGAATTCCATGGACAGAGGAGCCTGGAGAGCTACAGTCCATAGGGTCACAAAGAGTCACACATGACTGAGCAACTAACACTTTTCACTTCCTTTCTCTGACCATAACAGAGAAATTTTTCATGGAAACTTAAGCAGAGACAAAATGCATCTACGGCGTGTCCCAACAAAGTAAATGCATTATATTTTAATATACCATTTAAACAAACAAAAAGCCATGGTATGGTGATTTAACTCCTGTTTTTTTACCTTATGGTTGTAATTGTCCAAAATACACTCTACTAGAGCCATGGTGTTATTGTCAATGACACTATATACACCACATTATTTTAGGAGTTAAATATTAATATTGTTTGTGTTTGTGAGTTTGAGCAAGCTCTGGAAGTTAGTGATGAACAGGGAAGCCTGGTGTGCTGCAGTCCATGGGGTCGCAGAGTCGGACACGACTGAGAGACTGAACTGAACTGAATTGAAGTGTTGTTCAGAGCTATAGAAAACAAAAAGGTTAAAAATTGAACTCATAGGTAGTACTGGGCAGAAGAATATAATATTTTCCACCTATGCCAGAGACAGCTCAGATTTAGACTTTCACCTGCCAGTGAATTGGCGGCATGTTTTAGAAGAGGTAATTTCATTAAAAATTTTTTATGGTTATAGTTACACTGCTTTAGTACATTTGTCAAAATTCACCAAATTTCACTCTTAAAATTACTGAAATCTATTGTATGAAATCTCTGGTTATATAGTCAGAAAAAAAAATTGAAGTTTTAGAATATAGTTCTGTTTCTTAATCAGCTGTGCTTTAAAATTATCTTCTCTTATCCTCATATATTTTGTCTATAAAGTGATAATAAAATTGCATCCTCTATCTTCTCCATCATTATAAAAAATTCTTGCCTTAATTTTCAGGTAATGGATTTCATGGAAGCATGAATGTGTTTTAGAAACTGTGAATATCTTTTAAAATATGTTTTGATTATTATGTAAAGTGTATTTAATGGGTAGTTGAATAACATATTTAGAGCTATGCTTTTGTGGGAAAAGATGAATGTGTGACAATCATTTATTCTCCACTTCTTTTTTCACATTGATAAAACTGCTTTCTGTATTACAGCCACAAGCATTCTTTCCAAATGACTTCTTCTCTAAAATAGCCTGCCATCATTTCCTCTGCAGTTGATTTGAATGATGTCTTTGTTTTAAGAAGCCATCCTATTTCTGATTTAGGTAACTTAGATGGGAGCAATGCTGCTTTTCCCCTTAGTCACCCACAAATAATTCACTGCTTCCTTTCAGTCAATGAGCATAGGTTGAGCATCAGTGGATAGCACTGTGCTAGGTTCAGTAGATACCAAGGAGAATAAAACGATTTTCTGCATTTGCCTTTTCACCAAATTCCTTTTACTACCTATTCCTCTTACTTCCTATTCCATTGCCAAATCCTTGTTTAAGCTTTGATTATTTGCCATTTCCTCTGAACAGTTGCCCATCTCAACAATTTCCCCAGTGGTCACTTCACAGATCTATGTAAAGCATCTTTCAGATTATTTCATTCGCTATTCAAAAGCTTTCAAAGAATCTCCCCTGCCTATTGATGATTTTTTTTCTGTAACTTATAAAACTAGTAACCAAAACAATAAAACTGGATTCAATATGTATTTTTTTATTAATAAAGACTAAAAAAGGTATTGGCAGCTGTGATATAAATAACACAAGTCTAAGAACTGTGATGCTAATGAAAACTTAAAGCTATGACATATTTTGTCAAAACATGAAAAAGAAGCTTATTGAGGCAAAATTTATAGTTTCTATGGCAGAATATGTGTTACTTTTTATAATAATTTTAGAGAACATTTTCTCATAACAGATATGAAATTCATAAGGCAGATATCTTTAATTCTATAAATCTGATTTCATCTGTGGTTAATATTTTCAGCTATTAATGACTTCATTTTGTACATATTTAAAACTTCTGAATATTTCCTTACAATTTCTGTTTACATTTTAAATTATATCCTAAGAGATTCAAAGGTTAATATTTTTTCCAATAAGAAAATATGCAATGTATTTTTAGTGATACTTAATGCATAAACATGAAGAATTCTGCCAATAATATAGATTACACTACAGCAGATTGCACTATTATTTATAGGATGGCTGTCTGAGGAGCAAAATAAACCCTAGAAAAGATTGCCACCAAAGTAATTTGAGATATGCTGAAGTATAGAGTTCTATCAATAGATAAATGATAGATGATAGATAATTACAGATATAGCCAGTCACCTTAAATGAAAAATGACCATAGAGATCCCTAAATATGCAGGCATGTGCTAGCCTTTGTTGAGAATAAAGTGGTCAATGACTTACACTATCCGGTCTTTATGCTGCACATACTTTTTACTTTTAATTGGTTGTAAAGTGATAATGGATATTTTCATTATATTGGTGACTGATTAAAGTCTTGCCTGGTGGTTCAGATGGTAAAGAATCTGCCTGCAGTGTGGGAGACCTGGGTTCAACCCCTGGGTCAGGAAGATCCCGTGGAAAAGGGAATGGCTACCCACTCCAGTATTCTAACCTGGAGAATTCTATGGACAGAGGAGTAAAGGGGGCTACAGTCCATGGAGTTGCAAAGAAACAGACACAACTAAGCAACTAACACCTTCACTTTCACAAAATCTCCTAACCAATTTTCTAGCTTTAAATAATTACCTCTAAATGTGTGTCTATGTGGATAAACAGGCGTTACATGTGTATATAAGGACATTTCATTCTTCCTGTGGCTAAGATTTTAATTTTGTATTTCCCCAAGGATTTTACTAAGCGTATATAGTTAGTAGTCATATTAAATATATATAGTACATAGTAGTACACAGTGTTAGTTGCTCAGTCATGTCCAACTCTTTGTGACCCTATGGACTGTAGCCCACCAGGCTCGTCTGTCCATGGAAATATCCAGGCAAGAATACTGGAGTGAGCTGCTATTTCCTTCTTCAGGGGATCTTCCTGACCCAGGATCAAACCCAGATCTCCCACATTGCGGGCAGTCTTTACCTTCTGAGCCACCAGGGAAAACAATTGTTTCCCATATATATATATATATATATATATATATATATATATATACATATATTTGTTGTTATATATATATATTTATAATTGTGACAGGTATGTTTTTCTCTATCATCTAGGGCTATTTTAAAAAGTAGCAACAGGTGAAATAAAAGCAAAAACATTCAAGGAATGAAGTGGGGGCTGACTTAGAGAACTGTGAGTACTACTTTCTTGAAGCGTAGATTCTCCACAGTTATTGATGAAGGTCCTATCTCTCTTGCTGAGAAATCCACGAATCTACCCAAAAACGGAACAGTGTACCCTTATTTCAGCTATGCTCATCTGGTGATATTCAACTATCAGCCTATGCTCATCTGGTTGATGTACAACTGAAGAACAAGAGTCCCATGAGCAACTCTGAGAAAGAACATTTTGCAATATGGATCTCTTACAAAAACCAGTGGTGACATTTCATTTATTATAAACTCCAGATGCAAAGCTCTGGACCCATTTGGTGAGTTACGTGAAAAAGATAACTGCTCACCAAGTAACAGTGTCACGAGCTGCCACTTCCAAGAGTTTTACTTTTTGGCAAAGAGAAGCAGTCAGTTTCTGTTCAATTTACTTAACAATCTGGATACTGTTTTGAAAACTAAAGCAACGGCTTTTGACGATCAAACCTAGGATTTGTTAAGAAATTAAAAACAAAACTGACAGCTTTTATTGTAATTAATGCAAACACCATGTAAATTCGTTACAACCTATTTCTTCTCGTAGCATTTTGTTTACTTTGCTTTTTTTGAATGATAAAGTCATACATGTTCAATGGAGAAAATTTAAATATCTGGAAATCACAAAATGCTGAGAAAAATAGAATTGTACACCATTCAGATGTACTGATGTAAATTTTTACTGAAAAATTTAGTTAGAAAATTTTTACTTTCAAATCAGTTTTACATTCTCCATTTATCACCTAGTAATAAAGCTTACACTTGGTTTTATACTTAACCTTCGAAAGTTCTTTCAATATTGTATAATTTTCCAAGCAATATCTGCATAATTCTTGACTTAATCAATCCATATTTATGGAGTTTCAGAATATTTCCTTTTTGTTTATAAATATTTTTGCTATTACAGATACAGATTTATGCATATATTTGTATTAACTCTTTGCAACCCCATGGACTGTAGCCCATCAGGCTCCTCTGTCCATGGTATTTTCCAGGCAAGAACACTGGAGTGGGCTGCCATTTCCTCCTCCAGAGGATCTTCCCGACCCAGGGATCCAACTCCGATCTCTGATGTCTCCTGAGTTGGCTGGTGGATCAGATGGTAAAGAGTCTGCCCACAATACAGGAGATGTGGGTTCAATTCCTGGGTTGGGGAGATCCCCTGAAGAAGGAAATGACAATCCACTCCAGTATTCTTGCCTGGAGAATTCCATGGACACCTGGCAGCAGACAGTCCATGGGGTCGCAAAGAGTTGAAAGCAACTGAGCAAATAACTCTTTCACTACTTTTCATAGTTGATTTATAATGCTGTGTTAGTTTCAGGTGTACAGCAAAGTGAATAAACCATACATATATGTGTAGATATATATATATATATATAAACTTACTCTTTTATAGACTCTTTTCCTATGTAGACCACTAGAGTATTGAGTAGAGTTCCCTGTGCTATAGAGTAGGTCCTTACTAGTTATCTATTTCATATATAGTAGTGTGCATATGTCAACCCCAATCTCCCAATTTATCCCTATCTCCCTTACTCTTTGGTAACCATAAGTTTGCTTTGTACATCTGTGACTCTGTTTTGTAGATAAGTTCATTTGCATCCTTTTTTAGATTCCACGTATAAGAGATATCATATTATATTTGTCTTTCTCCATTACTTCACTCAGTATGACAATCTCTAGCTCCATTCATGTTGCTGCAAATGGCATTATTTCATCCTTTTTTATGGCTGTATTTCTCACAGTTGTGGTGAAACGTGTGTCTTCTAAACCCACCCAGGGAAAGTGAGTAGGTTTTAAATAGCAAACACATTCTAACATTCCAATCTCCCTTCCGTGTTTTCCCCATTTTTTTTTTCTCAAGCTTTTTGTTTTATGTTGGAGTATGGTTGATTAACAATGTTTGGTTTTTTTAATTTATTTTTTTATTGTTTTTGCCATACAATGTCATGATATCACCATGGGTTTACATATGCTCCCCCTCCAGAACCCCCCCTCCCTCCTCCCTCCCCCCAGGAAATCTCGATGCATCAGCCCCGAGCATCAATCCTGGGCTGGTGATTGATTAGACATATGATAATTAACTTGTTTCAATGCCCTTCTCCCACATCATCCCACCCTTACCCTCATCCACAAAGTCCACGAGTCTATTCTATACATCTGCGTTCCTTTTGCTGTCTTGCATGCAGGGTTCTCGTTACCATCTTTCTAAATTCCATATATATGTGTTAATATACTGTATTGTTGTTTTTGCTTCTGGCTTACTTCACTCTGGATAATGGGCTCCAGTTTCGTCCATCTGAGTAGAATTGCTTCAAATGAATTTTTTTTTAATGCTGAGTAATATTCCATTGTGTATATGTACCACAGCTTTCTTATCCATTCGTCAGTTGATGGGCATCTAGGTTGCTTCCATGTCCTGGCTATTGTAAACAATGCAGCGATGAACATTGGGGTACACGTGGCTCTTTCAATTCTGGTTTCCTCTGTGTATATGCCCAGCAGTGGGATTGCTGGGTCATATGGCAGGACTATTTGCAGCTTTTTAAGGAACCTCCACACTGTTTTCCATAGTGGCTGTACTAGTTTGCATTCCCACCAACAGTGTAAGAGGGTTCCCTTTTCTCCACATCCTCTCCAGCATTTATTGCTTGTAGACTTTTGGATGGCAGCCATTCTGACCGGTGTAAAGTGGTACCTCATTGTGGTTTTGATTTGCATTTCTCTGATAATGAGTGATGTTGAGCATCTTTTCATGTGTTTGTTAGCCATTTTTATATCTTCTTTGGAGAAATGTCTGTTAAGTTCTTTGGCCCACTTTTTAATTGGGTTGTTTATTTTTCTAGAATGGAACTGCAGGAGTTGCTTGTATATTTTTGAGATTAATTGTTTGTCCGTTACTTCATTGGCTATTATTTTCTCCCATTCTGAAGGCTGTCTTTTCACCTTGCTTTTGGTTTCCTTTGTTGTGCAAAAGCTTTTAATTTTAATTAGGTCCCATTTGTTTATTCGTGTTTTTATATCCAATATTCTGGGAGGTGGGTCATGGAGTATCGCACGATGCAGGTAAGCTTTAACAAGGACTTAGAAGAAATGAAAAAGAGTCAAAATACAATAAATAATGCAATAAATGAGATCAAAAATACCCTGGAGGGAACCAACAGTAGAATAACAGAGATAGAAGACAGGATAAGTGAGGTAGAAGACAGAATGGCAGAAATAAATGAAACAGAAAGGAAAAATGAAAAAAGAATTAAAAGAAATGAGGACAATCTTAGAGACCTCTGGGACAATATTAAATGCACCAATATTCGAATCATAGGAGTCCCAGAAGAAGAAGACAAAAAGAAAGACCATCAGAAAATTCTTGAAGAGATAATTGTTGAAAATTTCCCTAAATTGGGGAAGCAAATAGCCACTCAGGTCCAAGAAACACAGAGAGTCCCAAATAGAATGAACCCCAAACGGAACACCCCAAGACACATATTAATCAAATTAACAAATATCAAATACAAAGACCAAATATTAAAAGCAGCAAGAGAGAAGCAAAAAATAACTCACAAGGGGAATCCCATAAGGATAACAGCTGATCTCTCAATAGAAACTCTTCAGGACAGAAGGGAATGGCAGAGCATTCTTAAAGTCATGGAAGAAAACAATCTACAACCCCGATTACTGTACCCAGCAAGGATCTCATTCAAATTTGAAGGAGAATTCAAAAGTTTTTCAGACAAGCAGAAACTGAGAGAATTCAGCAACACCAAACCAGCCCTCCAACGAATGCTAAAGGAACTTGCCTAGATAAGAAACACAAATGGGGTAGATAATCTCGAACCCAAAACAATAAAATAAATGGTAACGGGATCATACTTATCAATAATTACCTTAAATGTAAATGGACTGAATGCCCCAGCCAAAAGACAAAGATTGGCCGATTGGATACAGAAACAAGATCCCTATATATGTTGTCTACAAGAGAACAATATTGTGATAGTCTCAGGTGTGTGGCAAAGTGATTCAGTTATACATATACTGTGTATATTCTTTTTCACATTCTTTTCCCACTTATGTTGTTATATAATATTGAGCAGAGTTCTCTGTGCTATTCAGTAGGTCCTTACTGGTTATCCATTTTAAATATAGCAGTGTACACATGTTGATCTCAAACTGCTTAACTATCCACAGACTTAGAGAACAAACTTATGTTTTCCCCAGCTTTAATGAGGTAAAATTTCTAAGTTTAAGATGTACAATGTGTGGATTTGATACTCTTACATATTGCAATATGACTACCACCATAATGTTAGCTAACACTTCCATCATGTCATATAATTACCATTTATTTTCTGTCGTGAAAATCTTTAAGATCTTCTCTCTTAACAACTTTCAAGGGTTTTCAAAAAACCAAAAATAAAACTACCATATGATCCAGCAACCCACTTCTAGGTATATAACCAAAGGAAATGAAAATACGATATTGAAGAGATACCTGCACTTCCATTTGCTTATTGCAGCATTATTCTCATTATCCAAGATATGCAAACAACCTAAGTGTCTATCAACATGTGAACAGATAAAAGTATGTGATATATATGTACATATGTATATATGTATTACATCATATATGCTATGTATATATGTATGTACTCATGCATGCACATGTGCATACAGTGGAACAGTATTCAGCCATGAAAAAGAATGATATCCTGACATTTGTGACTACATGGGTGGACCTTGAAAGCATTATGGTAAATGAGATAAGTCAGACCAAGAAAGTAAAAACTGTATAATATCACTTATATGTGGAGCTAAAAGATCCTTAAGTCTTTTAATTTCTCCTTCTACATTAAAGTAAGGCAGGTTTGGCACTTTCAGTTGCTCTCTGAGGTCTACCTTTCAGTTCAAAATGGAAGCCCACAAGTGGAAGCAGATGATAATTTATAAAGCAAATAACTCTGATATTTTTAGTACTCAAAAGAAGAGTCTTCAGTAGGAGAGTCTATTTCATAATTTTCTAATTATTTTCTTTATATTTTAGAGTTCTTTTTTATTTAATGAAATACTGGGGATAATATTGATGATATTATTAGTAATAATATTGAAGATAATATTGATGGTAATGATTGTGACAAGAATGACTAGCATTTACTAAGTTCCAGCTCTTTGGCAGACATTTTTATCAAGGCTCTTTATCAGTACTTCTTAAAGAACTAACTCATCCATCCTCAAAACAACCCCTAGAGCTACAACTGTAATTGTCTTCTTTTTGTAAATGAGGACATTGTGGCATGAGTTTAAGAAACCTGCTCTGAGGACTTCCCTGGTGGTCCAGTGGTTAAGACTCCATGCTTCTGTTGCAGGAGGCACAGGTTGGATTCCTGGTCAGGGAACTTAGATCCCTCATGCTGTGTGGTGTGATCAAAAAGAAAAGAAATTTGCTCTGGGTCTCACACCTAGTTTGAGATACACCGAATAAGAGACCTCACGTGATCGTATTTAAACCTTACAACTCTTCACAAACACCATATGAGGAAGGCACTCTTACCATCACTATTTGACAGCAACAACAGAAAATCATTAAATTTTACACAGGTTTGGTAATTTCCCTACTCTCACTAAGTGGCAGAGTTTGACTTGATATTGTGTCCTTTTCTCATAGGGGCTGGGTTCAATTCTACCAAGTAATACAATCTGCCTTAAGGACGTGGAGAAACAATGGAAGCAGTGAGCAACTTTATTTTGGGGGGCTCCAAAATTACTGCAGATGGTGACTGCAGCCATGAAATTAAAAGATGCTTGCTCTTTGGAAGAAAAGCTATGAGCAACCTAGACAGCATATTAAAAAGCAGAGACATTACTTTGCCAACAAAGATATGTCTAGTCAAAGTATGTATGGATGCCAGTAGTCATGTATGGATGTGAGAGTTGGACTATAAAGAAAGCTGAGCAGCAAAGAATTGATGCTTTTGAACTGTGGTGTTGGAGGAGACTTTTGAGAGTCCCTTGGACTGCAAGGAGATCCAACCAGTCCATCCTAAAGGAAATCAGTCCTGAATATTTCTTGGAAGGACTGATGCTGAAGCTGAAACTACAATACTTTGGCCACCTGATTGGAAGAACTGACTCATTTGAAAATACCCTGATGCTGGGAAAGATTGAAGATGGGAGGAGAAGGGGACGACAGGGAACAAGATGGTTGGATGGCATCACCAACTTGATGGACATGAATTTGAGCAAGTTCTGGGAGTTGGTGATGAGCAGGGAAGCTTGGCGTGCTGCAGTCCATGGGATCACAAAGTGTTGAACATAACTGAGTGACTGAACTGTACTAAGGATGTGGAAGCTGTAGCTGAGCCCACCCTAAATTAATGCACAGGTCAGTAAACTTTTCACTAAAAAATGCCAGAAAGTAAATATTGAGTCTTTGCAGGTCACATAGTCTCTTATCACAATGACTCAGCTCTACCCAGGCAGCCTGAAAGCAGTCATAGGCAATACATAAACAAATGAGCATGTGTATGTTTAGTCACTAAATCATATCTGATTCTTTGCAACCCAAACTGTAGCCCACCAGGCTCCTCTGTCTATGGGGTTTCCCAGGTGAGAATACTGGAGTGGTTTGCCGTTTTCTCATCCAGAGCATCTTTACAAACCCAGAAATCAAACCGGCATTTCCTGCATTATCAGGTGGATTCTAAAGAATCTGAGCCACCAGGGAAGCCCATAAATGAACATGGCTGTACTCAAAAAAAAAAAAAAAATAGGTGCTGGACAAGGTTTGACCCATGGGCTGTAGTCAGCTCACCTTGCTTTATAGCAATGAGAATTAACTAACTATTGTTCCATGCAACAGTAGGAAGAACCTTCTTTGTAAATACAATATCAAGCAAAAGGCCAGAAGCAAACTAGTGCCTACTGCTAAATTTCATTTATACAAATTTCAAGAAGCAGCAAAATCATCCATAGTGATAAAAGTCACAATTGCGGCTAGCTTTGTGAGCAGTAGTTGCTGAGAAGAACCAAAAGTGGGACTTCGTGAGATGCTGTGAACATTCTATCTCTTGACATAAGTCAGGTTGACATGACTTTTCCCTTTATTAAAATGTTTTAATCTATTGACTCAAAATGTGTGACTCTTTAATATATACTTCAAGATTTCATTAAAATATGATTATATAAACGATGAAAAATTGAACAGGTTACATAAAGTCACTCAATTATCCAGAATCTCAAACCAATAATATGAACTAAAATGTCAATGAAGGAAATATTAAAGGAGAAAGAAATAAAAGTAGTACAAGAGCCTCATAATAAAAATAACAGCTAATGCATTTGGGGACTTCCTTGTTGGCTTGGATGGTAAAGAACCTTCCTGTAATGTGGGAGGCCTGGATTTGATCCCTGGGTCAGGAAGATCCCCTGGAGAAGGAAATGGCAACCCACTCCAGTATTCTTGCCTGGAGAATTCCATGGACAGAGCAGGATGGTAGGCTACAGTTCATGGGGTCACAGAGTCGGACATGACGGAGCAAATAACACACACAGCCAAATGAGTTTTGAGGATTTCTAAGTTCATAGGATTGCATTCATTGCTTTACAAAAATTATATAAGTGACCTTGGACTTAGTCCAAATGGTAGGTAGTATTACGATTATGTTTTTACAGTTGAGGAATCTGAACCACAAAAAAAGTAAATAGCTTTCACGTAGTTACACGGATTACTAGTAGTGGAGGAGAATGCAAATCAGAATCAAGGGAAATAATAAGAGAAAAGAGGAAAAGAGAGAAAACCCTGGGCATGATTGGAGATTTTTGAAGTGTGAAGACTAGATTCCAATTAGAGAAATATCAGTCTTTGTTAGACAGTTATGACGGTAAGAAAATTCTTTAGGCAAGTTGGAGAAAAAGCTATGTGTTTACAGTAGACAATTTACTTTTGATAGTCAATTCCATTTTGTCCAACAAGTAGCAGAGCACCTCCCCCACACCACCACTGTATCATGGAAAAGGAGCAAATATCCAGAAACCCCATACAGTTGAGCAAAGTATTCAAGAGTATCAGACTTGTCTTATTTAAGAGTCTGTCATCAGAATAAGTCCTTAAGTCTCACATTCCTTTCTCCAGTCTTCATAGGGCCACATGCTTCCTACTACCTTCACACTGTGAGTACGAGATTGGCATTTCTTTATCTGATCAATCCCAATACCTAAGCATTTATACAATCTCATATTCAGAAACAGCAAACATGCCTTTAGATCCTCTCTACCTGACTACCTTCTTCAGATTTTTGCTTATATTATCTCCATCACCCAGGAAAAATTGATGCAATTCACTCTACCTAAAGAGATTCTCCCCACAAATCACTTTATATCTATTTATTCCAATTGGTACGTATGACACTGTTTCTGCCTATTTATTACTTATTTCTTTTCCTCTTCCTTTATTGTCTGAAACTCTGATTGTAATATAAGCTCAGTGAGGCTAATCACTTGTTGTATTTAATTCCACAATGCAATTTTTGAAGAGTCAGGCATACATATGGATTTAAGAATTCAAAAATTTCTTGAACACATGGATAAGTGAGTCAGTGACTAACCCCAAACAGTCAACATAGATACACTGTGCTTATAGATGATTAAGTTTGACTGAGAACCTTTTTCTTTTGAGATATTTATATTTCATCAACTGCTTTCCATTCTTATGATGTGAGTAAAATATAAGGCAAAATGTTTTAGAGCTTATGAACTCTTTGGCAATTAACAGAGATGAGAATTTTCTTTATTGATGTTTAGATCTGAGAGAGAATCTTTTTTGAAATATTTATACTCCATCAATTACTTTTCCATCCTTATGATTTGAGTAAAAAATAAGATCAAATAATTTTTAGAGATTATGAACTCTTTGGCAATTAATACAGACAAGAACTCACAGGTGGTGTTTTAGTCATTGTTCACATTGGCAGTTGGAACTTTGAAAGAAAAATACATAGGAATAAAGACATTGGGGATGAAAATGGAATTTTAAAAAATATGCATTTCCAAAATATGACTCAAGATAACAGATTGATACATTTTATGTCTTGCCAATGAGTTAAGTCATTGGTATGGGAAAAGTATTATTCCAGAGATAGATGCCTTGATAATGAGGGATTTAAACTGAATTGGCAGACAGATGGGAAAAAATACTCTGGGTAAACACACTAGTCTAGTCTCTATGCAAATAGTTTAACATGTCAAGAAAAATGGAGGAGATGGTTAGAGACTAATGCAAGGAAATGATTTTACCTGATATAAACCACATGTACATGAGAACCCCAAGAACAGCGAAAAGACAGAAAGATAGGACACGGAAAGAGGAGCACCCCAGGATAGGTGCCCAATATGCTACTGGAGATCAGGGGAGAACTAACTCCAGAAAGAATGAAGGGATGGAGCCAAAGCAAAAACAACACCCAGTTGTGAATGGGACTGGTGATAGAAGCAGGGTCCGATGCTGTAAAGAGCAATACTGCATAGAACCTGGAATGTTAGATCCATGAATCAAGGCAAATTGGAAGTGATCAAACAGGAGATGGCAAGAGTGAACGTCGACATTCTAGCAATCAGCGAACTAAGATGAACTAGAATGGGTGAATTTAACTCAGATGACCATTATATCTACTATTGTGGGCAGGAATCCCTTAGAAGAAATGGAGTAACCATCATAGTCAACAAAAGAGTCTGAAATGCAGTGCTTGGATGCAATCTCAAAAATGAAAGAATGATCTCTGTTCGTTTCCAAGGTAAACCATTCAATATCACAGTAATCGAAGTCTATGCTCTGACAAGTAAGGCTGAAGAAGCTGAAGTTGAACAGTTCTATGAAGACCTACAAGACCTTCTAGAACTAACACCCAAAGAAGATGTCTTTTTCATTACGGGGGACTGGAATGCAAAAGTAGGAAGTCAAGGGATACCTGGAGTAACAGGCAAATTTGGCCTTGGGGTACAGAATGAAGCAGGCCAAAGACTAATAGAGTTCTGCCAAGAGAATGCACTGGTCATAGCAAATACCCTCTTCCAACAACACAAGAGAAGACTCTACACATGGACATCACTAGATGGTCAACACCAAAATCAGATTGATTATATTCTTTGCAGCCAAAGATGGAGAAGGTCTATACAGTCAGCAAAAACAAGGCCAGGAGCTGACTGTGGCTCAGATCATGAATGCCTTATTGCCAAATTCAGACTGAAATTGAAGAAAGTGGAGAAAACCACTAGACCATTCAGGTATGACCTAAATAAAATCCCTTATGACTATACAGTGGACGTGAGAAATAGATTTAAAGGACTAGATCTGATAGACAGAATGCCTGATGAACTATGGATGGAGGTTCGTGACATTGTACAGGAGGCAGTGATCAAGATCATCCCCAAGAAAAAGAAACGCAAAAAAGCAAATTCACTATATGAAGAGGCCTTACAAATAGCTGTGAAAAGATGGGAAGCAAAAAGTAAAGGAGAAAAGGAAAGATATACCCATTTGAATGCAGAGTTCCAAAGAATAGCAAGGAGAGATAAGGAAGCCTTCCTCAGCTATCAATGCAAAGAAATAGAGGAAAACGATAGAATGGGAAAGACCAGAGATCTCTTTAGAAAATTAGAGATACCAAGGGAACATTTCATGCAAAGATGGGCTCAATAAAGGACAGAAATGGTATGGACCTAACAGAAGCAGAAGATATTAAGTAGAGGTGGCCAGAATACACAGAAGAATTATACAAAAAAGATCTTCAAGACCCAGATAATCACAATGGTGTCATCACTCACCTAGAGTCAGACATCCTGGAATGTGAAGTCAAGTGGGCCTTAGAAAGCCTCACTACAAACAAAGCTAGTGGAGGTGTTGGATTTCCAGTTCAGCTATCTCAAATCCTGAAAGATGACGCTGTGGAGCTGCACTCAATATGCCAGCAAATTTGGAAAACTCAGCAGTGGCCACAGGACTGGAAAAGGTCAGTTTTCATTCCAATCCCAAAGAAAGGCAATGCCAAAGAATGCTCAAACTACTGCACAATTGCACTCATCTCACACACTAGTAAAGTAATGCTCAAAATTCTCCAAGCCAGGCTTCAGCAATATGTGAACCATGAACTTCCAGATGATCAAGCTGGATTTAGAAAAGGGAGAGGAACCAGAGATCAAATTACCAACATTCTCTGGATCATCGAAAAAGCAAGAGAGTTCCAGAAAAACATCTATTTCTGCTTTACTGACTATGCCAAAGCCTTTGACTGTGTGAATCACAATAAACTGTGGAAAGTTCTGAAAGAGATGGAAATACCAGACCACCTGACCTGTCTCTTGAGAAACCTGTATGCAGGTCAGGAAGCAACAGTTAGAACTGGACATGGAACAAAAGACTGGTTCCAAATAGGGAAAGGAGTACGTCAAGGCTGTATATTGTCACCCTGCTTATTTAACTTATATGCAGGGTACATCATGAGAAACGCTGGGCTGGAAGAAGCACAAGCTGGAATCAAGATTGCCAGGAGAAACATCAATAACCTCAGATATGCAGATGACACCACTCTTATGGCAGAAAGTGAAGAAAAACTAAAGGGCCTCTTGATGAAAGTGAAAACAGAGAGTGAAAAAGTTGGCTTAAAGCTCAACATTCAGAAAACTAAGATCATTGCATCTGGTCCCATCACTTCATGGCAGATAGATGGGGAAACAGTGGCTGACTTTATTTTGGGGGGCTCCAAAATCACTGCAGATGGTGACTGCAGTCATGAAATTAAAAGACGCTTACTCCTTGGAAGGAAAGTTATGACCAACCACCCAGATAGCATATTGAAAAGCAGAGACATTACTTTGCCAACAAAGGTCCGTCTAGTCAAGGCTATGGTTTTTCCAGTAGTCATGTATGGATGTGAGAGTTGGAGCATAAAGAAAGCTGAGCACCAAAGAATTGATGCTTTTGAACTGTGGTGTTGGAGAATACTCTTGAGAGTCCCTTGGACTGCAAGGAGAGCCAACCAATTCATCCTAAAGGAGGTCAGTCCTGGGTGTTCATTGGCTCTGGTTCATTGGGTCGCAGAGTCAGACACTACTGAGCAACTGAACTGAACCACATACAAATAAGCATCTTCTAGAAACTGATATACTTAGAAGAGAATCAGTAATACACAAACTGGAGAGCCCACCAGTGCTCTGTACACATTGTCCCCTAAAAAGGTGAGTTTAGACTGAGTATTAAAGGTGAGTTTAGACTGAGTATTAAATCGTGAAACAGAGGCTATCGCAAAGAAACAGCCTTGTTAAGAAAGAACGACAAAGTTAAGATTGTTGTTTTGTTTAGATGCTAAGTCATGTCCAACTCTTTGTGACCCCATGAACTGCAGCACGCCAGGCTTCTCTATCCTTCACTGTCTCCCTGAGTTTGCTCATACTCATATCCATTGAGTCAGTGACGCCATCCAACTATCTCCTCATCTGTCGCCCCCCTCTTCTCTTGCCCTCAATCTTTCCCAGCAGCAGAGGCTTTTCCAATGTAAAGATAATCACCTGCAAACTTGTAAGTCATACTTTACAAAGGCAAAACTTAAAAAAAAATAGCCTAAAATTTCCAACACAAAATAAGATTAAGGAAAAGGAGACATGCTTATCAATATGTCCACCATACTCTGTCTGTACAACCTCAAATTATCTAGATGAAGAGTGATATAAAAAATTACTGGCATCAGGAAATGCATTTAAAAATACAGAACAAAGTTACAAATAGTTTCACTATGTGTTGCAATTATTTTTAAGTAGATAAATTAAGATTTGTAATTGGAATTTCAATATAAAACCCTCAAAAATTTTTTTCTGAATCATATTTAGAACTCAGGACCCATCATTCCTAGCCAAAGTTGCTTTCCATCATGTTATTTGGCCTTCCTCAGCACCAGTAAGTCACTGAACCTAATATAACTTTTCTAGAAGTTTGCAAGAAGGCAAGATTATTCTGACTGGTGATGACTAAGAGTCAGAATCCCACCATTAAACATATCGTGTTTGTTTACTTTTGGGAATACCCCAGTGTTACAATAAAAGATAAGAGGGTTTCCTTATTCTTTGGCAACATCATGGAACACACCTAAAGGAACTTCATGGAGCACATTTTTGCTATTTCACAGAACTCCCAAGGCCACTAGAACGTGGGAAGACTGTTTTGTTTTCCATTTTATCATTACACTTCCTGTGCTCACCAATATGCTCCTATCACCTGAATCTCAGGTGGGAAAAACAATAAAAACATGGTCTTAAAATATACCTCCTAAAACACAGGGAGAAACAAAAGAGTTGTTAAAGATATCAATCATGGTCTTGATATGTTAGTCCCCTTGCCCCTAACATATTCACAGGTTCTGGAGATTAGGGCAGGTACATCTCTGAGGGCCCATTATTTTGCTTACTTTAGGAAACCATCTGTTTTTCAACTATGATAATACTATATTCTCCAGCCTTTTCCTCATTACGGAGATTATATAACTTTTTTTATATATGTAAGAAGACAAGTATTTTGTTGTTGTTATGCAACAACTTTGTTCAGAACACAGGGAACTACTTTTGATTTTTGCCTTCAGGATAATGAAATATTTTGGACAAGTAATCGCACCTCCGTTAGAATTCAGGTGATTATAGGGGTTCATGGAGCATCAGAGTAGAGGTCAGATGACATGAGCAAATTTTCATAATACTTGCAATTCCTTTTCAATTTAAAATCTTCTCTGCCAGTAAAAATTAAAAACAAAAACATCTCCCTAATGATTTCTAACATATAGAGGTGAAGGCAATCAGAAATGATGAGTAACACAGTTGAGGACACGATAAGCATGTTGAATTTGGATGTTAATCAAAAGAACCAAACCAAGCTTCAGAGCCTATTATTAAATAGCCAATTAGCCCAGAGGTGCCAAATGTGTCAAAGGAAGGCATTTATCAAAAAGAAAAAAAAAGTAGAGGGAAAAATGCTGGCTAAGCAGACACACTTCTCTGTAGCTGTCACAATGTTCTCAAACATGCAACTTCTTTTTTTCCCTCCATTCCTCATTTTTTTGGTCATTTCCATCGAAATTTTATATTAAGAAATACATTGCATATGTGGCTTAGTAAAAAGCTTACTAAAATTCTTACTGGCAGTGAAATTTAGACTCCAACTTTATTTACACAATACAATAGCAAACAGGATTGAAATCAAGATTTAAATAGCCAATGATTTTATTCCTTATAACTAAAGTCTCTGATGCTAGGGGACAATTTCCAGATAAAATATTAAGTCAAATAACTTTAAATGACAGCCGTTTTGTGAATCTCTGAAATTGGACACTTATTTTGAATATTTTGATATATTTACTTAGGCCTATCAGAAAGTGTTAATAAATACATTCGAACTTCCTCGTTGTGCCGTTAATGAATCTAATGCCATACATTGCTGGCAGATACTGAGATAAGGATATGTACTGTCACCTGGAGATAAGTGTAAAGAACACATGGTGCTTTCTCTACGGCTGAAAACATTTCAAAAATTTGCTTTACCAGTTTTTATTAATGCAACAAAATCTGAAGGTAGGAAACAAGAACAGGAAATGTGTGCCTTTAAGGTTCTGTCTGCTATAACAGTAACATGGGGCTATATCTCCTTCTCTCAGTCCACAAAGTTCACCCCAGAAAATGACATCCTTTACTACTTCCAAGCAGTAAACTAAGATCATAGCATCTGGTCCCATCACTTCATGAGAAATAGATGGGGAAACAAGGAAATAGTGAGACACTTGATTTTGGGGGGTTCCAAAATCCCTGTAGATGGTGACTGCAGCCATGAAATTAAAAGACACTTGCTCTTTGGAAGAAAAGCTATGACAAACCTAGACAGCATATTAAAAAGCAGAGACTTGACTTTACCAACAAATGTTCATCTAGTCGAAGCTATGGTTTCTCCAGTAGTCATATACGGATGTGAGAGTTGGACTACAAAGAAAGTTGAGCACCAAAGAATTGATGCTTTTGAACTGTGGTGTTGGAGAAGACTCTTGAGAGTCCCTTGGACTGCAAGGAGATCCAACCAGTCCATCCTAAAGGAAATCAGTCCTGAATATTTATTGGAATGACTGATGCTGATGCTGAAACTACAGTACTTTGGCCACTTGATGTGAAGAACTGACTCCTTAGAAAAGACCCTGATGCTGGGAAAGATTGAAGGCAGGAGGATAAGGGGATGACATAGAACAAGATGGTTGGATGGCATCACTGACTCAACGGACATGAGTTTGAGCAAGCTCTGGGAGTTGGTGATGGACAGGGAAGCCTAGTGTGTTGCAGTCCATGGGGTTGCAAAGAGTCAAACACGCCTGAGTGACTGAACTGAACTGATTACTTCCAAGGGGTGACTCCACTATCACTGTGCTACTAACCAACAGTAATAGTCTTTCTTTTCCACACTTAAAATACAACACTAAGCCGCCCGGCTAGCTCAGTCGGTAGAGCATGAGACTCTTAAAATACAACACCTTCTCCCTGATAGCAGGCCTTTATGCCTAATTAAATAAGATGTGTCTTTAAATCTAACACACTTAATAGGCCTTTCAGGGCTTTCCTGGTGGCTCAGTGGTAAAGAATCTACCTGCCAATGCAAGAGATGTAGGTTCAGTCCCTGGGTTGGGAAGATCCCCTGGAGGAGGAAATGGCAACCCACTCCAATATTCTTGCCTGGAGAACCCCATGGACAGAGGAGCCTGGTGGGCTACAGTCTGTGGTGTCACCAAGAGTCTGACACTACTGAAGCAATTTAGAAGCACTTAGCACCATCTTCCCAAGTGGTTTTGTCTTAATCAGCTGTTACCATTCCAATTCTCTAAGTTTAACCTATTGCAAAAAGTACTTATCTAAATCTGTTACTAGAGCCATTATGGGTAAATTCCCCTGAGGATTTTATTAGCTTACAGGAAGTTACCAATATTGATCCACTAAGATTATCTACATAATGTTTTCCTCTGAAGTGGGTTCTATAGGGATGTGCTTATATTCATTTTCTCTATTACCACAGACTTAGTGGGTTAAAGCAACTCATGTTTGATATCTCACAGTTTCTGTGGGTCAGGAATGCACATACTGCTTATGATTTAATAAATCTGGAATCAGTAAGTCAACCAGGCTGGGATTTTATCACTGCCAAGCTCCCCCAGGTTGTTGGCAGAATTTACATCTCTATGGCTCTGGGATTTATGGGATCTTGTTTCTTCAAAACCAGCAAGGAAAACAGATAGGCACAAACATACACAAAGAAATTTTAGCAAGATAAGCACTATGTTATGTTCATGGACACACAATGCCTTCAGCCTTTCACCTTTGCCTCAATCTGTTGATTATAAACAAATCATCAGTCCTGCCTACACATAAGTGGAGGAAATTACATAAAAGCATGGATACGAAGAAGGTGGGGATAACGAAGGTCACCTTAAAGTCAGTACACCATGAAGCTCAACTGAAATTATTCTGAATTTTATTTCATTGCTTTATAAATTTGGAAGCTCTGGTTTGTCAGATTATTCTTACAGTGAAATTAGATCGATCAAAGCACCATACCATTCAAAAGATTTATTCTGGTTTGCATAATTATGATCTACAATTTAAGGATTAGGGACAGAGCAACAGATATTCTGAACAAAGACCACAGAAAATAGTATATAATGAAAGTGAGGGAATTTCCTGGTTGCCCAGTGGTTAGAAACTGCATGCTCTTACTGATGAGGGCTCAGGTTCAACCACTGGTAGAGGGACTAAGATCCTGCAATTCATGCAATGCATTCAGGAAAAAAAGCCAGAGAGAGAAATGGATAAAAATCTCCTTCTTAGCATGTAATAGACTGTGATATTTTATGTATATAAAATCTTGAAGTAGTGTTAGTAGAAAAGATACTTGCCAATCTCCAGGATAATTCATTAACAAATTAGTTACGTTAATAATGAAATACATTAACAAATTATAAAATTAATCTAATTTAATTATTAATTATCTTTGGAAGGAAGCATATATCTTTTCTTTATTGTATGATTTCACATTTATAAAGTAACTGAAACTGTGTTGCTCTTTAATGACAACAAAATTAATTTCTCATATTCCTAATTAATTTTGAAAGATTAGAGGTAATTAATGTCACATGCTACATTTACTGAAAGTAATCTGACCACCAAGGTGCTATAGAAAGAAATGTGAAGTTAAAATTAAATTAATTAAAAATTAATTAGGCTTTCTAGGAGAAAGTTAATCCAAGCCTCACATAAGCTTGGTATTATGCTTCATTATATTTTAAATGAGATTTAAAAATTAAGAACAGATAATACAGCTTTCTTTTAAACAAAAGTGAATAAAATTATTTAAATTGTCCAAGGATTTATCTTAATTTGGGATATCCACTAACTTGGACCTGTATATAATTCTTCTGCATGTAATTTGTATTAAAGTCTCCTAATAGCTTTATGTCTTTACTGAAATATCTTAGTGTATTTTTAGAATTAGCAATTGCTAGCAGCTAGACTGAAAATTTTTACACTTCTTAGCTTCATACCATAAGGCTAGCAATTGGCCTTAACCAAGGCAGAGCTTGAATCTCTGAGTTTAGTCTACTGCCAGTGAAGGTGAATGTGTTAGTCTCTTGGTTGTGTCTGACACTTTGCGACCCCATAGACTGTAGCCCACAGGCTCCTCTTGTCCATGGAATTCTCCAGGCAAGAATACTGTAGTGGGTAGCCAGTCCTTTCTCCAGGGGATCTGGTTCCCGACCCAGGGATTGAATTCAAGTCTCCCGCATTGCAAGCAGATTCTTTACTGTCAGCCACCAGGAAAGCCCTAAATGTAAAACACAAAACTATGTAATTTCTAGAAGTTAGCAGAGATAACCTTGGGTATGGTGACAACTTTTTAGTACAAGACAAAAGACAGAATTCCTGAAAGGAATAATTGATAAGCTGGACTTCATTAAAATGAAAAACCTTTGCTCTTTGAAATGTAATGTCAAGTTAAGTAGAAGACAAGTTACAGATTGGGAAAAAATATTAGCTTAGGCTTCCTTTAATGACAAACAAGGTATATCACATTTAAGAGGTGTAGATACTTCTAAAATAATTAAGTAAATTTTTTTCTCTTAGTTTATACTGTCTTAATTTTGCTAGAATAATTCTTCCTGGAAGAATGGAACAGGAAGAATCAACTTGCCTGACTTCAAGCTCTACTACAAAGCTACAGTCATCAAGGCAGTATGAGACTGGCACAAAGACAGAAATATAGATCAATGGAACAAAACAGAAAACCCATAGATAAATCCACACACCTATGGACAACTTAATCTTTGACAAAGGAGGCAAGAATATACAACAGAGAAAAGAAAATCTCTTTAACAAGAGGTGCTGGAAAAAATGGTCAACCACTTGTATGTACAAAATGTCTTTTAAAAAAAAAAGAATGAAACTAGATCACTTTCTAACACTATACACAAAAATAAACTCAAAATGGATTAAAGATATAAATGTAAGACCAGAAACTATAAAACTCCTAGAGGAAAACATAAGCAAAACACTCTCCGACATAAATCACAGCAGGATCCTCTATGACCCACCTCCCAGAGTAATGGAAATAAAAGCAAAAATAAACAAATGGGACCTAATTAAAATTAAAAGCTTCTGCACAACGAAGGAAACTGTAAGCAAAGTGAGAAGACACCCTTCAGAATGGGAGAAAACAATAGCAAACAAGCAACTGACAAAGAATTAATCTTAAAAATATACAAGCAACTCCTGCAGCTCAATTCCAGAAAAATAAACTACCCAATCAAAAAATGGGCCAAAGAACTAAACAGACATTTCTCCAAAGAAGACATACAGATGGCTAACAAACACATGAAAAAATGCTCAACATCATTCATTATCAGAGAAATGCAAATCAAAACCACAATGAGGTACCATCTCACGCTGGTCAGAATGGCTGCTATCCAAAAATCTACAAACAATAAATGCTGGAGAGGGTGTGGAGAAAAGAGAGCCCTCTTACACTGTTCGTGGGAATGCAGACTAGTATAGCCACTATGGATAATAGTGTGAAGATTCCTTAAAAAACTGAAAATAGAAGTGTCATATGACCCAGCAATCCCACTGCTGGGCATACACACCGAGGAAACCAGTATTGAAAGAGACACGTGTACCCTAATGTTCATCACAGCACTGTTTATAATAGCCAGGACATGAAAGCAACCTAGATGTCCATCAGCAGACGAATGGATAAGAAAACTGTGGCACATGTACACAATGGAATATTACTCAGCCATTAAAAAGAATACATTTGAATCAGTTCTAATGAGGTGGATGAAACTGGAGTCTATTATACAGAGTGAAGCAAGCCAGAAAGAAAAACACCAATACAGTATACCAATGCATATATATAGAGTTTAGAAAGATGGTAACAATAACCCTACATGCAAGATAGCAAAAGAGACATAGATGTATAGAATAGTCTTTTGAACTCTGTGGGAGAAGGCGAGGGTGAGATGGTCTGAGAAAATAGCATTGAAACATGTATATTATCATATGTGAAACAGATTGCCAGTCCAGGTTCGATGCATGAGACAGGGTGCTCAGGGCTGGTGCACTGCGATGATCCAGAGGGATGGGATGGGGAGGGAGGTGGGAGGGAGTTCAGGATGGGGAACACATGTAAACCCAGGGCTGATTCATGTCAATGTATGGCAAGAAAAACTACAATATTGTAAAGTAATTAGCCACCAATTAAAATAAATAAATTAAAAAAATAAAAAATACACATCAAATTTTTTAAAAAGGATTTTTATAATTTGCATCATTTCTGTGACTTTTTAAGGATTAATGTTTCTCTTATATGCTGTGCTTAGTTGTTCAGTCATGTCCGACTCTTTGCAAACCCATGGACTGTAGCCTGCCAGGCTCCTCTGTCCATGGGATTCTACAGGCAAGAACACTGGAGTGAGTTGTCACTCCTTTCTCCAGGGGATCTTCCTGACCCATGGATGGAAGCTATGTCTGTTAAGTATTGGCAGGCGGATTCTTTACCACTAGTGCCACCAAATGACTAATTTTGTGTGACCTCTTTTTCACTGTCAAAACACTGGTTTGAATTCTCTGTTCAGTTTTTCATTTTCATTTATTTATTTAAATTTTTGTGGTAATAAAAGTCATATAACAGAAAACATAATGTTTAACCATATTTAAGGTGGCACAGAGGTAAAGAATTCTCCTGCTGGCAGCAAAGGAGACACAGATGTAAAGAACAGACCTTTGAACTCACTGGGACAAGGCAAGGGTGGGATGATTTGAGAGAATAGCATTGAAATACACACATTACCATTTGTAATAGATGACCAGTGCAAGTTCAATGCATGAAGCAGAGCACCCAAAACCAGTGCTCTGGGACCACCCCAGAGGGATTGGGTGGAGAGGGAAGCAGGAGGGTGGCTCAGGATTTGAGGGGCACACGTATACCTGCGGCCAGTTCATGTTGATATATGGCAAAAATGACCACAATATTGTAAATAATTATCTTCCAATTAAAATAAGTTAATTAATTGGAAAAAAGAATTCTCCTGCCAAGGCAAGAGACACGGGAGATGCAGGTTCCATCCCTGGGTTGAGAAGATCCCTGGAGTGGGAAATGGCTACCCACTCCAGAATTCTTGCCTGGAAAAATCCCAGATGAAAATTCTTGATCTTGTGGAGAGACTTAAACCTTCAGTTTTCAATAGTGTGACTCTACGGCCCTTTTATGATTGTCAGAGAACATGAAAGTAATAAAAGGCATCACTTCAGAGAACACAGAGGACCTCTGGTCTCCCTGTTTAACAATCGCCCGATTTATCATTGGTAATTAAAATCCATCACCCCAACCAGTGAGAGTACCTCTCTTTACATACTGGTTAGGTGTCCTGAGTAGAACAAACTGGCCAGGTGGCAGTGCCAGCTTCCAATTCAGTTTCCAATTCAACTATTGTTTGGCCCCCTTGGCAGAAATATTCCTCCCTTGGCAATGAGAGCCCCCAGATCAGCAGACCTCAAAGCTGTAAAAATGGAAACTAGCAATTTTTGTGGAAGAGTAATCTGATAAATGAATGAGAGAAAACTCTCCCATTTTCCTCTCTCGATTTCCAGATCTGTGTGGCTGTTACAGAAATAAATCGATTGCTTAATTTTTTAAAGATTTTTTGATGTGGACCATTTTTAAAGTCTTTATTGAGTTTGTTACAATACTATTTCTGTTTTATGTTCTGGCTTTGGGGTCATGAGGCATGTGGGATCTTAACCTAACCTAACCAAATGCCTCTCTCTAACCAGGTATCAAACCTGCAACCCCTGTATTGAAAGGGGGAATCTTAACCACTGGACTGCCAAGGAAATCCCTGATCACCTTGAAAGTAGAACAAATCTGCTCTGTGGACTTAAAAGATCATCTATCGGGCACTTTCTTTACCATTGTTGTAGCTAAAGAGGTATTTGTGTAGAAACAGAGACATCTTCAGAAGAAGTTTAAAAAACACTGCCATATGACCCAGCAATCCCACTGCTGGGCATACACACCGAGGAAACCAGAATTGAAAGAGCCACGTGTACCCCAATGTTCATCGCTGCATTGTTTACAATAGCCAGGACATGGAAGCAACCTAGATGCCCATCAACTGACGAATGGATAAGAAAGCTGTACATATACACAATGGAATATTACTCAGCATTAAAAAAAAATTCATTTGAAGCAATTCTACTCAGATGGACGAAACTGGAGCCCATTATCCAGAGTGAAGTAAGCCAGAAGCAAAAACAACAATACAGTATATTAACGCATATATATGGAATTTAGAAAGACGGTAATGAGAACCCAACATACGAGACAGCAAAAGGAACGCAGATGTATAGAATAGACTCGTGGACTCTGTGGATGAGGGAAAGGGTGGGATGATATGGGAGAAGGGCATTGAAGCATGTTAATTGTCATGTGTCTAATCAATCGCCAGCCCAGGATTGATGCTCGGGACTGGTGCAGCAAGATTTCCCGGGGGGGAGGGAGGAGGGAGAGGGGTTCCGGAGGGGAAGCATATGTAAACCCATGGTGATATCATGACATTGTATGGCAAAAACAAGTAAAAAAAAAATAAATAAAAAAACCACTGCTCTAGAGGATTTATATGGCAGAACACCATTGTTTCAAAGTGTTTCCCAATGTGTGTCATAATGGTGTTTTCCGGTGGCTCTCCCACTGTAATCAGTCCAGCCTGCAAAGTGTTAGTTGCTCAGTCATGTCCAACACTTTGCAACTGTAGCCAGCCAGGCTTTTCTGTCCGTGAAAATTTCCAGGCAAGAACACTAGAGGGTTCCATGCCCTCCTCCAGGAGATCCTCTTAGTCCAGGAATTGAACCAAGGTCTCCTGCATTGCGGCAGATTCCTTACCACCTGAGCAACCAGGGAAGCCACCAGGCTGCAAAAGAGAAATGTAATTTGCAAGAGTCCCATCCTTAATATAATAAGTGAGAACATAGACTACTAGGTTTAGAGTCGAGAGACAATAGCTTATTAAACAGTCTTGAAAGAAAGACAGTGTGCAAACACTATATGTTTACAGATCACAAGTAGAGTTTGAACTCATTCTAGAGGTTATGATGTTACAAAGATTTAGAAGACAATCACACAACTGTATTTCTGTTTTGAAATATCACTCGGACTGCTCTGTAGAGAAGAGATGCTCTTTTGGGATGTGTGTTGAATGAGATGGAGAAAGTGAAGATATTAATTGTGAGACACGTTAATACAATAGACTTGTTGTTGTTTAGTCATTAAGTCGTGTCCAACTCTGTGTGACCCCATGGACTGCCGCATGCCAAGCTTCCTTGTCCTTCGGAATCTCCCAGAGTGTGCTCAAACTCATGTCATTAAGTCAGTAATGCTGTCTCATCCTGTCATCCCCTCTCCTCCTGCCTTCAATCTTTCCCAGGATCAGGGTCTTATTCAATGAGTCGACACTATTGTGAGATATGTACTGAGACACTAACACTTTTGAGACACTTTATAATCCTATGTTGGGTGAGTAGTTGGATAATCTGATACTTGGTGCAGTGGCCTGAACTTCTCAAACGAATTTGAAAGTCATCAGTCAACACCTGGAAACTATATAGATAGTGAGATTTAGGAAAGAGACTGGTTCAGATCACCAGGGAATAGTGTAGCTGGAGATACTGAATGAATTAGAGATGGGATATTGAATCTTCCCAACATTTCAAAGTCAGATAAGAATGCATACATCTTGGGAATCTAATGTCATAAAGACTCTGGAGGTTAACTGATGAATTTTGTTTCCAAATAACTCTTTGAAGTTATTCCCAAACATAAAATCTTTTAAGAATTTTATCTAAGTTGTGGGCAGTAGCTCAGTGCCCTAGCTGTGTGGCACTTTTCTCAAATATCAGCTGTGGTTCTGAAAATTCTTTCTATATCAAGAAACAAGAAGTGTAAGTTTGACTCCTTTCACAGAATGAGCATTTGTCTTGAAAAATATTGAAATCAGGGCTCAATAATCATTACAGAATTGTGTGCATCCCATATTCAGTTGCTTCAGTCAAGTCCAACTAGTTGCAACCCTATGGACTGTAACCCACCAGACTCCTCTGTCCATGGGATTATCCAGGCAAGAATACTGGAGTGGGTTGCCATTTCCTTCTCCAAAGCATCTTCTGGATCCAAGGATCGAACACTTGTCTCCTGCATTGCAGGAGGGTTCTTCACCACTAAACCAGCAGGGTAATTAAGTGATATTTAGATGCAGTTTTTTCCCCAGTTAACATTTCAGTTAAATGAATAAATCTGTTCTGTGAATACAAATCCTCGTGTTTACATGCATTTGTTGTTGTTTATGTCAAGCAGGTGTTCATTAAGCACATAATCTTATTTATATATTTATATTTTTATTTACTTACTTACTTACTGACTACAAGTGAATTTGTGCCTTCTGGAAGACTATACATTATAAAATCCTGCCATTTCTTTGATGGTTTATAAATATAAGCATTATGGTGATGGCCTAGCACCTCTTGTAGAATAGTTAGTAACTCTTTCAAATTCTCAAGCAAGAAAAGACTTTAAAATACATCCTGGAGTCACAAATAGTGGAGGATCAGAGATACAAGGCAAAAAACTATTTGCCACAGAAGTCCTACCCAAAGCAATCCCCACTTTATCCAAAATATTATTTTTTTCTTACTCTAAACTACTGCAGAAAGGAGAGAACTATTCAGAGTATGAAGAACCGTGGATTTTATTCATACCAACACAGAATCAAGAACCAACTAAATCTTACATCTTTCTTTTTGTTGGGATAAATCCTTTGGGAACTTTAAATCAGGAATTTGACTCTAAAATGACAAGACAATAGCAACTAAATAACCAGCTGCAGCAGCAATGGGTAGCATCAGCTTTATCATCACAATTAACATTATCACTGTAGCATCCATTTAATAAGAATCTCTCAAATGTTAGGCTGAGTCTTAATACTTTACATTCTCTTTAAATTTTAATTATGTTTTGTCCTCCCATTGGCTACATAAAGTATTTTTATCCCTATCCAACCAATGGAACATTGTAAGTTTGTTACTGACTTAGAAATAGATATTTTAGATTATATTATTTACAAAAGTCCATCCCAGTATAATAAAGCTATTAGGTTTAAAAGCAAATCCTTAACATATTTAGGAGGAAAATATGAGACAGTTTGTGTATGGTTAGGAAAGATTTTCTTGATTCAAAGTTTAAAAAGCACGGATCACAAAGGAATGTTGTCTACATCGCCATGGAAAACAAAGACAGTATAATACTTATTAAAAAAAATGTTACAGTCTATGTTACAGAACTGTTGTGAATCAACTTTTTCTTTCTTCATTCAATTATACTTTTGAATTAGACTTCTCTCTAGAGAGTTAAGTTATTGTATTGATCATCAATAAAACGGATATTCATTGCTCATCTTCAATTTGAAATGAAAAAATACAGATATGAAATAATAAGGACAAAACTAATTAGTTACTTTGAAAATACTGAAATGTTTTCAAATCTGCCAACAGTGTCAGAGGATTCCTTAACCTCCACAGATCTTGGTCATAAAATAATAAATTGTTTGCAATTTGTTTACTAATTCTGTTTTAAATTTTTCTTTAAAAATTCACAATAAGCATCAAAAATGAATTACTACTGTGGTAATAATACACCTCAAAATTCTTGTTCAAAACTTATTCTTCATATTATTATAAAGTTGATTATATATGCAAAGTTTCTAGTATGTTTAAATAGTTTAATAACTATTTTTATTCAAAACAATAGGTAACATAAACTTGTCCAAGATAAATTATACTCTAGACTAGTATATTTTTGACAGAATTGATCTGTTCCTTAAAAATAATGGGGGATATAAGGCAGTTGTCTATAAATAAGGAAATAAATCTTTCTTCCCTAAACAGAGTATACTTAACACAGTAAAACTAAAAATGTAACCCAGATTTTGCTCTTGTAATGGAAAAAGAATAATTGAGGGGAAACTCTGCTCACAAACTAATTATATACTTTTCTATACCATTTTTTAAAAACACAAGACCCATCTGGCTTAACATCTGCAAAATCCCTACAATTAAAACTGCAAAAAATAAACATAATGGAAGTTATTCAAGGATTTTGTACCCTTCACTAAATTTTCTATGCTTTACATTTGACTATAACAGAAGAATCTATAGGAATTAAACTTTCTTGAAATTGAAGTTATGAAACTCTATAACCAAATTTTGAATACCTAATTTTTATTCTGTCTACAATAACTTTGGGTTTCTTTTATTGTTTCTTATAAACTTAATGAAAGAATGAATTTCTTCATTTTTCTGTTGCCTTGATGAGTCAAACATGATTGTAATCAGATAATAGTATATCTCTACCTACTGAACTGCCAAGTGCAACTATGTCAACTGACTGATTTAATGAATCACTTTATTAATTCATTTGAAACATATTTTCATTGACAGGAGTATACTTTCAGGTAGTATTTAAGAGCTGATATCCAGCAATGAAGAAGACAGCAAGATCCTTGCTTAGATGAGGTTGTTTGATAAGTCTTTTAAAGCTTTAACCCCAAGCATACAAAGAGCTCAGACTCCAGGATCATGACAAACAAAACAGAGACTTCAGTCACTTCTTTCTGTCTCACAGTAAAGAGATAAATGATTCTACTTCTATTTTTTCAGTTAGGTCAACTGATTAAATTAAATAGCCTGGCACAGTTGGAAAAGAGTGAGGTCCCATTCTCATTGTCATTGGAATTATAAGAATGAAAAGTAGACCAAAGTTCTTTTTTTCTGATTTTGGAAAATTATATAGAGATCCATGTGCAGAGTTAAGAATCCTGCATACCATTATTCCATTTAATTATTCACATTAACATTTCATATTTAAGTTTGGTTTCAAGATGCTTATGTAGTTTTTATATACACCAGGCAATATCCTAGACACTTTGAAAATATTCACTCATTTAATCCTTCTAAAAACATCATAATGTACATGATTATGATTATTATTAGACTTTTACTGCTGCTGCTGCTACTAAGTTACTTTAGTCATGTCCAACTCTGTGCAACCCCAGAGATGGCAGCCCACCAGGCTCCTCTGTCCCTGTGATTCTCCAGGCAAGAATACTGGAGTGGGTTGCCATTTCCTTCCCCAATGCATGCATGCATGCTAAGTCACTTCAGTCGTGTCCGACTCTGTGCAACCCTTTGGACAGCAGCCCTCCAGGCTCCTCTGATCACAGGGTTCTCCAAGCAAGAATACTGGAGTGGGTTGCCCTTTCCTTCTCCATATTAGACTTTTACATATTAGTAAAACTCAGGTACAGAGAAATTTCAAACTGTGATGTTGGAGAACACTCCTGAGAGTCCCTTGGACTGCAAGGAGATCAAACCACTCAATCTTAAAGAAAATCAACTATGAATATTCATTAGTAGGACTGACACTAAAGTGCCAATATTTTGGCCAGCTGATGGTGGAAAAGCATTGGAAAAGACCCTGATGCTGGGAAGGAAGGAAGGCCGGAGGAAAAGGGGATGACAGAGGATGAGATGGTTGGATGTCATCACTGACTCAATGGATATGAATTTGAGCAAACTCTGGGAGATGGCGGTGAAGGCAATGGCACCCCACTCCAGTACTCTTTTTTTTTTGCCTGGAAAATCCCATGGATGGAGGAGCCTGATAGGCTTCAGTCCATGGGGTCACGAAGAGTCGGACACGACTAAGCGGCTTCACTTTCACTTTTCACTTTCATGCACTGGAGAAGGAAGTGGCAATCCACTCCAATGTTCTTGCCTGGAGAATCCCAGGGACTGCGGGGCCTGGTGGGCTGCCGTCTATGGGGTCGCACAGAATCGGACACGACTGAAGTGACTTAGCAGCAGCAGCAGCTTGGAGATGGAGAAGGACAAGAGAGCCTGGCGTGCTACACACCATGGGGTTGCAAATAGACATGGCTGAGAGACTGAACAACAACAGAGAAACTAAGCATGTTAGGTAAGATCACACAGCTAGCAAGTGGCAGAGCCAAGACTTGAATCTAAACGGTTGAAATCCAAAATTCATGTTCTTAACAACTACAAATGCTGCCTTTCACATAATCAAGAAGTTAGGCTTCCTGGGACCTCAAGTAGACTTCATGGGAAATATAAAAGACTTTTCTTTAGTTACTGGAAAAAAGTTAGTTGTTATAATACTGCAAAATATGCTAAGTTCATAAAGAGATACAATTCTGAGTAAAACTAATTCTGCAACAGTACTATCTGAAAAACATTCATGTGATTTTCTTTTCCTTCTCCAAGCCGTGGAGATACGTCTTTAACAGGTTATCAAGTTTTAATGGGCCTTAAAAAGCTATAAAAAACACATGATGTACTTTCAGAAAAGGCAGAGTGAGTACCTCTGCAAATAAAGGCAACAAAAACACTGGCAAAAATTGTTAAAATTAATTCTTTGGAACTCTGTCTATTAATCAATGGCTTCTAACAATCTCAGAAGCATTTATTCAATAAAAACTGCTGAACCTAGGTGAGAATGGAAGTTTATGTCATTGTAATTTGACCTATTCTTATCTCCAGCTCCCCAATGTATAGTTGCCTTGAAAACTGGTAGCTGGGACATATCCTGTGGTCCAGTGGCCAAGATTCTGAGCTCCCAACACAGGGGGCCCTGGTTCCACCCCTGGTCAGGGAATTGCATCCCACATGCCATAGCTGAAGAAACTACCACGCCCTGCTGTGCTAAGTTACTTCAGTTGTGTAGACTCTTCGCAACCCCATGGACTGCATCCCACCAGGCTCCTCTGTTCATGGGATTCTCCATGCAAGAATACTGGAGTGGGTTTCCATGCCCTCCTTGAGGGGATCATCCTGATCCAGGGATCGAACCCAAGTCTCTTACATCTCCTGTACTAGCAGTCAGGTTGTTTACCACTAACGCCACCTCAACAAAGGTCAAGATCCCCAGTGCTGCAACTAAGGCCCAGCACAACCAAATAAATAAATAAGTAAATCAAAGCCAAACTGGTAGCTTTTCAACCACTAATCTGTAAACCAGCAGTGTTACAGACACCTGAGGGAGCAGATAAGTTTGAAGTCCCTAATAAAGCTTTTCCCAGAGTTTCATCAGTATTTAACTAGTCTCACAGCTTTTTGGAAAATCTCCATTTGCAAGATGTTGTTGTTATTTGATCTAATTTTGGGACTTGTTCATGAGAAAGCCCCATCTCCAGGAAGTTGGTTGGAAAAAAAAAAATCAAAGGCAGTAGTTCACCACACAGCTCTCTAAGGCTGTAAATATGAGTTGGAACAAACAAGAGGTTGGCCAAAACACACAAGGAAGATCTGTGAAACAAGATAATCCACAGGGAGCTTTGAAAAGCTCTGACATATTCCTGGTGATCTAGAAGACAGTTCATACGTGCAGGACTGCACACAAGCAAGGAACAGATGATCTGAATCTAGCACTGCTGGCTGACCTTGCTGTCCTGCTTGAGCAGAAAGAAAAGATTACATCAGTGCTTTTAATTGCCTAAGAACAAAAATCCTAAAGGAAGTCAGTCCTGAATATTCATTGGAAGGACTGATGTTGAATCTCAAGCTCCAAAACGTTGGCCACCTGATGCAAAGAACTGACTCATTGGAAAAGACCCTAATGATGGGAAAGATTGAAGGCAGGAGGAGAAGGGGATAACAGAGGATGAGATGGTTAGATGGCATTACCGACTCAATAGACATGAGTTTGCGCAGACTTTGGGAGTTGGTGATGGACAAGGAAGCCTGGCGTAATGCAGTCCATGGGGATGGCAAAGAGTCTGACATGACTGAGAACTGAACTGAAGTGACTGGAACTGAACTGAAGAACAGAAGGTAGGAACCTCTCTGGTGGTCCAGTGGTGGAGAGTATACCTCCCAAAGGCAGGGGATATGGGTTCCATCCCTGGTCTAGAAATCAAGCTCCCACCTACCATGGCACAACTCAGACCCATGTGCCCATAACTGCAGAGGCCTGAACACCACAGCAAAAAGCCCACACACCACCAGGGAGACCAAGAACAACCAAAACATACAAATAAGAATAATTTCTTAAAAAGAAATTCTAGCAAATAGAATCCAACAACACATTAAAAAGATCACACATCATGACCAAGTAGACTTTATCCCAGGGATGCAAGAATTCTTCAGTATCCATAAATCAATCAATGTAATATACCACATTAACAAATTGAAAAATAAAAACCATATGATGACCTCAATAGATGCAGAGAAAGCCTTTAACAAAATTCAACATCTGTTTATGATAAAAACCCTCCAAAAATCAGGAATAGAAGGAACATACCTTAACATAATAAAAGCTATATATGACAAACCCACAGCAAACATTATCCTCAATTGTGAAAAACTGAAAGCATTTCCCCTGAAGTCAGGAACAAGACAAGGGTGCCCACTCTCACCAATACTATTCAACATAGTTTTGGAAGTCTTGGCCACAGCAATCAGAGCAGAAAAAGAAATAAAAGGAATCCAGATTGGAAAAAAAGAAATAAAACTCTCACTGTTTGCAGACGACATGATCCTCTACATAGAAAACCCTAAAGACGCCACCAGAAAATTACTAGAGCTAATCAATGAATATAATAAAGTTGCAGGATATAAAATCAACACACAGAAATCCCTTGCATTCTTATACACTAACAATGAGAAAACAGAAAGAGAAATGAAGGAAAAAATTCCATTCACCATCAAAACAAAAAGAATAAAATACTTAGGAATATATTTACCTAAAGAAACAAAAGACCTATATATAGAAAACTATAAGACTCTGATGAAAGAAATCAAAGAAGACACAAATAGATGGAGAAATATACCATGTTCATGGATTGGAGAATCAATATAGTGAAAATTAGTATACCACCCAGAGCAATCTATAGATTCAATGCAACTCCTATCAAGCTACTAGCGGTCTTTTTCAGAGAACTAGAACTAATTTCACAATTTGTATGGAAATACAAAAAGCCTCGAATAGCCAAAGCAATCTTGAGAAAGAAGAATGGAACTGGAGGAATCAACCTGCCTGACTTTAGGCTATACTACAAAGCCACAGTCATCAAGACAGTATGGTACTGGCACAAAGACAGAAATATAGATCTACGGAAAAAAATAGAAAGCCCAGAGAGAAATCCACACATCTATGGACACCTTATATTTGAAAAGGGAAGCAAGGATATACAATGGAGAAAAGACAACCTCTTTAACAAGTGGTGCTGGGGAAACTGGTCAAACACTTGTAAAAGAATGAAACTAGAACAGTTTCTAGCACCATACACAGAAATAAACTCAAAATGATTAAAGATCTAAACGTAAGACCAGAAATTATAAAACTCCTAGAGGAAAACATAAGCAAAACACTCTCCAACGTAAACCACAGCAGGATCCTCTATGACCCACCTCCCAGAATATTGGAAATAAAAGCAAAAATAAACAAATGGAACCTAATTAAAATTAAAAGCTTCTGCACAACAAAGGAAACTAAAAGCAAGGTGAAAAGGCAGCCTTCAGAATGGGAGAAAATAATAGCAAATGAAGCAATGGACAAACAATTAATCTCAAAAATATACAAGCAACTCCTGCAGAAAAATAAATGGCCCAATCAAAAAATGAGCCAAAGAACTAAACAGAAAAATAAATGACCCAATCAAAAAGTTGGCCAAAGAACTAAACAGACATTTCTCCAAAGAAGACATACAAATGGCTAACAAACACATGAAAAGATGCTCAACATTACTCATTATCAGAGAAATGGATATCAAAACCACAGTGAGGTACCACTTTACACCAGTCAGAATGGCTGCCATCCAAAAGACTACAAGCAATAAATGCTGGAGAGGATGTGGGGAAAAGGGAACTCTCTTACACTGTTGGTGGGAATGCAAACTAGTACAGCCACTATGGAAAACAGTGTGGAGAGTCCTTAAAAAACTGCAAATAGACCTGCCATATGACCCAGCAATCCCACTGCTGGGCATACACACCGAGGAAACCAGAATTGAAAGAGACACGTGTACCCCAGTGTTCATCGCTACACTGTTTCTAATAGCCAGAACATGGAAGCAACCTAGATGTCCATCAGCAGACAAATGGATAAGGAAGCTGTGGTACATATACACAATGGAATATTACTCAGCCATTAAAAAGAATACATTTGAATCAGTTCTAATGAGGTGGATGAAACTGGAGTCTATTATACAGAGTGAAGCAAGCCAGAAAGAAAAACACCAATACAGTATACTAACACATATATATGGAATTTAGAAAGATGGTAATGATAACCCTGTATGCAAGACAGCAAAAGAGATGCAGATGTATAGAACAGTCTTCTGGACTCTATGGGAGAGGGCAAGGGTGGGATGATATGGGAGAACAGCATTGAAACATGTAAATTATCATATGTGAAATCAATCGTCAGCCCAGGTTTGATGCATCATACAGGGTGCTCGGGGCTGGTGCACCAGGATGACCCAGAGGGATGGAATCACGAGGGAGGTGGGAGGGGGGTTCTGGAAGGGGAACACGTGTATACCCATAATGGATTCATGTCAATGTATGGCAAAACCAACACAATAATGTAAAGAAAAAAGTCTTTCTTGAATTTGTTACCAAAAAAATTTTTTAAAAAAAGAATAATTTCTTAAAAAGAGAAAAGAACTGAAGGTATGTCCCAACACAAAGATCACCTCAACAAAAACTAAAGGCTTCCAGGAATTAAATGGAATCTCTCACAAAACAATAGGTGATCACTCACTAAGTTAGCGCACACTTAAGTGGCCACACTCAATGAGGAATATAAGCATTACATAATCAATCTGGGAAAGTCTCATCATTAACAAAACTCTGGGGATGAAGGGAAATCTGATTTCCAGAATTTCCACACTATATTATCTAAAATGCCAAGTTTTCAATAACAACAAAAATATGAGACAAAAAAAAAGAACTGTCCAAGCACATGAATTAAAAAATAGTCAAAAGAAGGCATCCCTAGAGGCCCAGACTTATAAAGACTTCAAGTTAGCTATTAAATAAGGGAAACAATATCTTAAAAAAATTAAAGAAAAAGTGTAATAATGGTGTCTCATCAAGTAGACAGTATCAATAAAGATCAATCAATATTTAAAAGATCAAGTATCAATCCTAGAGTTGAAAAATGCAATACTTGGAATGAAAATTCACAAGCAGTGATCCACAGCAGATAGTTGAAAACTTTCCAAATTTGATTTAAAAAAACTAATAATCTACACATCTAAGAAGCTAAAATGATGACAAGTTATATAAATTCAAGGCCTCAAACAGAAAATTACATGCCAGTGTTAATACCAGCATTATTCAGCCAAAAGATGAATGCAACCCACATGTCCAGGAACAATTGAATGGATAAACAATATGTGATATATACATATGATGAAATACTATTCCGCCATAAAAAATATTGAAGTTCTGATACATGCTGTCACATGAAAGAATGTTAAAGACCAGCTAGGTGAAATAATCCAGGCATAAATGATAAATACTATATTATTTTGCTTGTATGTGTTACCTTAAATGAGAAATTTCATAGAGAGAATGTAGAGTAGGCATTAACAGGGACTTAGAGGAAGGGTAATGAGGAGTTACTGCTTAATTGGTATAGAGTTTCTGTTAAGACAAAGAAAAAGTTTAGAATAAACTGAATAGTGGTGCTGATTATACAACATTGTGAATATAATTAACGTTAAAGAATTGTTTAAGATGGTAAATGTTATGTTATGTAAATTTTAATGCCATAGAAAAAGCACAAAAATCAAAACACAAACACACAAAAGCCCAGCCCCCAACTCTTCTGACCCTTTCCAGCATCATTCACTTACTAAAAGCTCTCCTTTCTGTCTTAAATAACTAAGAGTGCCCTTTAGTTATTTACATTTGTTTGACCTTTGTAGAAGATGAAATTATAGTCTCCACCTTCTTATAACCTTTGTCATACTTAAAGTGTATTACAAATAACGACTCTTTCTCATTCAAAAATGAGGACAAATTTTTAATCACTTCTTAAACATCCTGTACTTGAATCTTTTTGTTTATCAGAAACTATCTGTGCTTGAACTTTTCCTGGTTTTTCTCAGGTTGGAAAAAACTAGAAAATACACTTCAGATAGACTGCATCAAATACTAAATACATTGTGGAAGCTAAATATTTGGCTTTTGAAAATCTGGATCTAATTTAAAAAATATAATGTATGGCTCTTTCTTTTTTGTCTTTCACTTGTAATTTCCAAATCTCATTTTTTTTGTTTCCAATCTGCAGTACACATTTATTCTTATTACTGCACCAAAGTCATCTCTCTAAAGTTCCATTCTATAGCATCTAGCCACTTCTGCAAAGCGTCTTTTAATTTTTAACTCCATCTGATTAAGTGCTGGCCACCTCCCTCAGTGTCTGCTATGAACTTAATGAAAACTGTCACTAATCCATCTTGTAGACTTGCCATTTACCTCTCAGGGCTCTGAGGGAAATTAATGAGATCATTGTTCTAGTGCTCTTTGAATACTTGTATTTTAAAAGAGTAATGCCAAAAGTCTCCAAAGACTTATATTACGAAATTGTTCATGAAAGATGAATTGTATGATTTTTACTTTAAGAGCTTAAGGTATTCAAAGAAATGGACTCAGCATTTGGAAACTTGAAAGGAAGTAGCTACAGTCAGAATACTCTTACTGATATAATTGTACAGATAATGTAAGAATTGGTGGAGAATTTAAATCAAAGTATTTATATGATATAAATATCTAAAAAACTAGTTTACCATATCATTTAACATATCATGGGAAAAACAAAATGGAAATGATACAAGAAGGATATTACTCAGGTCAATATTAGTTTACTGTGCTTGAATAATGGTCACTTTTATTGCAATAATATAATGTAACTTTCTAAGAAAGTTTTGAAAACACATATTTACAAAATAATCCATAATTCACAGTAGAGTTCCTTCAATGTCTTCCATGTTTCCCTTGATTCTTTGGCTATATATATATATATATATATTTATATTTATATTTTAAAGATGTTATATTTCTAGAAGTAAGTGCTGATTTTAAAAATATTTTCCCACTACATCATACTACAATATTTGATGATATATAGAAATATTAAAAGATGAACATAAAAATGAAATTAATCAGATTTCTACCACTGATATTTTGATATGGTTCAAAAATTATACTTTTTGTGCATTTCAAATTTTTCAGTTCAGTTTTGAACAGAACTGCCTACTCTAATAATTTTATCATATAATAGTAAACATTTGTCACATAAAACTCAGGTAATAAAAATACACAAAAAGAAAAAATTTAAAAATCACAATTAATCCCACTATGTAGAGACAACAACAGTAATATTTTGGATTCTAGTTATTTATCTCTCACTTGAAATATAAATTTGTGTTTATCTGTATATATGATCATGCATGCGTGCTAAGCCATTTCAGTTGTGTCTGACTCTTTGCAACACTATGGACTGTAGCCTGTCAAGCTCCTCTGTTCATGGGATTCTCCAGGCAAGAATACCAGAGTGGATTGCAGTGACTTCCTCCAGAGAATCTTCCCAACCCAAGGGTTGAATATGTATCTCTTATATTGCAGGCGGATTCTTTACTGCTGAGCCACCAGAGAAGCCCCCTTGTTACATGTATTATCCTTTATCTTCCTGAAACTCTTGAAAGTTATGTATTGTCAACATTTTCCAGATAAGAAAATTGAGTCTTAGATTAAGTAATTAGCTTATTATTAGGCATTCATCAATAAAGAAGAAGAGTTGTGATTTAAATTAATATCAAATACCTCATTTCTCCCGCTTAACAAATTACTCTTGTCACATTTAGTTTGAAGGAGTTAATATCAGAGTTTAAGTTATTTTCAGAGACTAACAAATATTTATCATCTGTAGGAATATATATAATAGTAAGTGAATAAAATGTACTAAATGTACTCTAATTAATAAGTTCTGTGGAATGTGAAAAGGTGATGATAAAAGTATTCCATCTGAGGTACTGGCAGATATGCTGTATTTGTTGATTTCAGGGAAAGTGTCTTTGTAGGGTGGTATTAATATTATTTCTAAAATGCTAACTGAAACTTAGAGAACCACACCTCTGACTCTAGAATGACTGAATATTTTAAATGCCTTGAATACCAGAATTTATTCTGTAGAAAATCTGAGCATCAATAATTTTTCAATAAATAGTATTTAAAAATGAATCGCATATCATCTCTTTAAGGGTGTTTATTGTGTGCCTGTATTGAGCCCAAAGATACCAGAATCAGCAATGCTTTGCTGCTTGTTTCTTGCCCACCAGCAAAGCACAGTCTGGTGGAAGAGACATGTACACACACAGACCATTGTAATCAAGTCATAAACATTGATTCCAGGCACAAATAGGTTCATAAACACTGGTACAGATCCAAATAGTTACCATACATCAAGGAACATCCTATTATAGAGTCATAAACACTGAGTTACAGGCATAGGACATCAATAAGGGGATGGTTAATACTATCTGTGTGAAAGACTGAAAGCTTCATAGAAGGTACTGGTTTGTAAGGAGAGGCATTGATATTAAAAGAATTCTATCAGCTAGTGAGAAAGGGGGAAAGCAGTTGTCCTCTTTTTAACTTTTCAGTATCTCCCTGACTTCATTTCCAAGAGTTCTGCGTGCACATGTGCGTGCTCAGTTGCGACCCTCTGGACTGCCTGGAGCCAGCCAGGCTCCTCTGTCCATGGGATTTCCCAGGCAGGAACACTGGAATGGGGTGCCATTTGCTCCTCCTCCAGAGGATCTTCCCAACCCAGGGATCAAACCCACATCTCCCATAGCTCCTGCATTGCTCAAGACTGATCAAAGAAACACTCTCAGAAGAAAGGATATGAAGGAAGTAGGTCAAGCTAGAGGAAACAGCTAAGCAATGATGTCATCTTGAAGAGTATAAAATGCACCACAAAACTGGCCTCACTTTGAGCCACTGGCATCCAAGCCAGCCAGCCGCAGCCTGTGAGGTGCACTGCCTGGACACTCTTGTTCACACAGCGCAATTTTCAAGAGGAGCTGGGAGTCCATTGCCATCACCATGGCAATGGAGGATAAACAGTCTGATCTGAGGAAGGAGATCTAGACAGCAGTTAACACTTTCATTGCATTAATCCTCCTAGCCTAACACCTACTTTTTAATTTATCATATAGTGAACGCTCAAAAATATTTATTGTGTCTTTAAGTGAATTATCAGACCCAAACTATGATCAAAGTGCTATACTGTGTCCTGGAGAAGAGACAAAGGCAAATTTTTCACTTCAGTTGTTTCCAGTGAATGCCCAGTGGAGTAGGAGTGGTGAGATAAAGTTACAAACAACCTATAACATAAGGCAGACTACAATGTCTACAGGATAAAAAGACAGATTTTAGGGAACTACAGAGGGGGTGTAAATTTTATGTCAAAACAATCAGGAAAGACAAGGAACAAAAGAGGTAAATTTTTTTCTTAGGGAGAACTACCTCTCATACGTCATAGAGGCAGAACTTTTCTGAAGCAGGGGAAGAGGTCGCTCAGTTGCTGCACCCAGCACGTTAGAGTGTATACATCTCACAGCAGAACAGAAGTACACACGGTTGCAAAGGTTAACTGGGATCTAAATGTGAAGGATGTTAAGGGGTAAGCAGAGAAGTTTGGTTTTAACTCAACAGGTAATGGGAAGTCATTTGAGATTTTTTTCAACATGAAAAGGAGTTTAACAGAAAAGATCATTTTAACCCAGACAGGTAGTTTAAATTGGGGAGTATCTAGAGGTAGAAACCAGTTATAAGGCAACCTTGAATTATGTTTTGAAATTAAATGCCATGATACCCCTGCTTCTTTATTTAAAGCTACATTGTATCAAGTGTTTATTCTATACAATTTCTTTTTTTTTTCTTTTTTTAAAATTTAAATTAATTTATTTTTTCCTTTACATTATCATATTGGTTTTGCCATACATTGACATGAATCTTCCATGGGTATACATGTGTTCCCCTTCCAGAACCCCCCTCCCCTCCCTCCTGATTCCATCCCCCTGGGTCATCCTGGTGCACGAGCCCTGAGCACCCTGTATCATGCATCAAATCTGGGTTGGCGATTCATTTCACACATGATAATTTACATGTTTCAATGCCGTTCTCCCATATCATCCCACCCTTGCCCTCTACCATAGAGTCCAAAAGACTGTTCTATACTTCTGCATCTCTTTTGCTGTTTTGCATCCAGGGTTCTCATTACCATCTTTCTAAATTCCATATATATGCATTAGTATTCTGTATTGTTTTTCCTTCTGGCTTACTTCACTCTGTATAATAGGCTCCAGTTTCATCCACCTCATTAGAACTGATTCAAATATATTCTTTTTAATGGCTGAGTAATATTCCATTGTGTATACATACCACAGCTATTTCTTTTAAAAATTAAATGAAAAAATATATTTCCTAAACACTATTTCCCAGGCCAAATTCCCTGCCTTAAATTACATTTTGATTAAAAAAATACAGTATATTTCAAAATATTTCTGACCTCAAATGTATAATAATTGAAAGTGGACAGAATGTAGGCTTTCCATTATTTCTTTCTAGATCGTAAAACAGATTTCATGGATTTCTTTGATTTTTTTCATTAGAAATATCAATTGCAAAAAATTCTTAGAATTTTTTAAGGACTCTTAGGGCCAGTGAAGAATCAAAGAAGTATAATGCTCTATCATCAAAGAGAAAATAAAATAATGTTTATGGGCACATTCTATGTATTAGCCTCTGTGGTACAGAGCTGCTTTCACAAGTAGAATCTCAGTTATTTTGCATATTTAGAAAATATTCTTATTTGAATTTATATGTTATTTAAACAACCTGATTTTACATACTTTGTAAGAGTCAGGATTCAAACACAGTTTTAACAGCCAACCTAAGCTCCTTCCATATGTCTACTAGCAAACATGGGTGCTTCCCTAGTAGTTCAGCTGGTAAAGAATCCACCTGCAATGTGGGAGACCCTGGTTCAATTTCTGGGTCAGGAAGTTACTTACATCTTTTAGCGGGCACAGAATATTCACCTGTCAAGATTAGCAGCAATATAAGGTAATAATTGTTAAGAGCTAGGAAATAGTGATACAGAGAGTAACTGCTGATATATAGGTCTACAAATGTTAAGATATATGTAACATTCTCTTTCTCTGATCCCCATAATCCCATTTAATTTTGACCTTTGTCCCAACAAACTCTCCCACCTCAGGGATGAGTCCATAGTATAGAATTATAATCAAGTTTATAAGCAAAAGGAGAATAAATAATAAACAGAATAAATAAAAATGAAATAAAAATAAATAAAGCAAACAATAATAGTTATATAATGGTATTTGAGGTGTCATACTATATTATTTATGGTTTTTTAGGATTCCATATATGTTTTATAAAAAGATTAGTATGATTTTAATTTAGCAATGAAAAAATTATGTGTATTACTTAAGTGTACAACTGGTTTTATATTGATGGATGTGTTTAAATAAATATTTTTGTTCTGCCAGTGATAAAATGTTGCCTGGAATGAATTTATTATTGTTAATCCTCACCAAATACCCCAGGATTAGGTTTTATAATCATTGTTATACAGTTAGAAAATTAAAACTGCAAAAGATTATGTAACTTGCCTAAGGGTACATACTGCTAATTTTAGAGTTAGCATAAGAGTCCAGGTCTCTGTGACAGGGCATCAACTTTAAAAGAACCCATTATTGCTTATTTGTACAAAGATGTGTGTGTGTGTATGTGTGTGTGTGTGTGTGTGTGTTCAGTCATATCTGACTCTTTGTGACAACATGGACTGTAGTCCTTCATTCCATGGAATTCTCCAGGCAAAAATACTGGATAGCCATTCCCTTCTCCAGGGGATCTGTCTGACCCAGGGATCAAACCTGGGTCTCCCATATTGCTGGCAGATGCTTTACCATCTGAGCCACCACTAAGCTAAGGATGTTTAGCTTCAATAAAGCCTACATTGCTCTTTTGACAGGCCACACATTTTTATTTTTCACCTATTCATTCTGAAACAAAATTATTTTGTATGTTTGCTTTTCTTTCTTCTTCTGTAGTCACTTATTTTATGGCACTTTTATTCAGTCTTCCCTTACTTTTTTCCTCCAATTAATTTTTTTCTAAATACTTTATTTTCAACCTTTTAATTTTGTGAAAACAAAGGAAAGGAACTGTTATAGAAACTCATTGTGCATTGTTGGCATGTTTTTAGTATTTTCTAGTATTATTTGCCCTCTTTCTGAGATTTATTGTTCTATTCTCTTCCTGTCACACAATCGCTTCATATGAAATAATTCCCACACCAGAGTTTACTTCACAAAAGCAAATAGACATCATGATCAAAATTCAAAATCAGCTCCCAGACTTTTGCATTTCTACTGTTAATATCACTCTTTTGGATTAAAAATAAAAAACTCTCTACTATAAACTCCTATTTAAGGCAATAATTTTTCCCTGAAAGAAGTATTTTTATTGGATGTCATAATTATATGTTAACAAGGAGCATAGAGCAGGTCCTGAGCAGACAGGTTGAAGGACTTCTGTTTTTCCAGATTCACAGAAATGATTCTTATCTCAGCTGAGAACAAGTATGAAGTCACTTTTCCAGAACTGGCTCAAACATTTCTTTCTCTAGAAAATGATCACCAAACCATTTCAGAATTAGTTTTCCTTCCATTGTGTGCCCAAAACACAAGCTACCTGTCTCTGTTCTATGACACTTCCTTCTATTGTACTTTATAGTTTGTTTACATTCCCCAAAATTTCACTAGCCCAACTATTTCTTACAGGCTTCTGGGGTGACTGGGTAGTAAAGTATCTGCCTGCCAATGCAGGAAACCAGAGTTCAATCCCTGAGTCAGGAAGATCCCCTGGAAGAGGAAATGGCAGTCCACTCCAGTAACTCTTGCCTGGGAAATCCTATGACAGAGCAGTCTGACGGACTTTAGTCCATGGAGTGGCAAAGAGTCGGACACGATGGAACAGGCACGCAGGCAACCACTTGTTAAGGATATTTTCCTTTTTTATTTTATTTTTAATGCTGGCAAACTTGTACTTTAAAAGTGTCCCATAAATGTTTATTAAATGTGTATTACAAGAAAATATGGATGTTTGAAACTTCTACCACCTGATTCTGGGGATTTATTTCCTGAGGCATCTGTAACAGAAGTCCGTAGAGCCAACAAATGATGAGATCAGGAACAACAGTGAGCTTAAGGTGGAATCAAAGAATTGATGCTTTTGAGCAGTGGTGTTGGAGAAGACTCTTGAGAGTCTCTTGCTCTGCAAGGAGATCAAACCAGTCAACTCCAACAGAAGTCAGCCCTGAATATTCATTGGAAGGACTGATGCTGAAGCTGAAGCTCCAATACTTTGGCCACCTGATGTGAAGAGCTGACTCATTGGAAAAGACCCTGATTCTGGGAAAGATTGAGGGCAGGAGAAGAAGATGACAGAAGATGAAATGGTTGGATGGCATCACCAACTCAAATGGACATGAGTTTGAGCAAACTCTGGGAGACAGTGATGGACAGAGAAGCCTGGTGTGCTACAGTCTGTGGAGTGAAAAGAGTCGGACACAACTGAGCAACTGAACAACAAAAACAAATGCTTTATTTGACTCTGTAACTGGCACCATGGCTAAAAAAGTTCTCGGCACATTACATATGTTCAAATAAAGATTTACTGAATGGATTTTAAACCTATTCTGACCATAATAATTCCAGAAGTGAAGAGGAATTAGTATCAAATATAAGGTACCCCCTTGTCAGTGAAGACACACTGAAAAATAGAGGTTACATGTCTATCATTTATTCCAGCTGTTGTGAATTTTTCTGATACTTTAATCCCTTCCCAATTGCAAAGCTATCAGAATGAAAACTCATAAAAGTTTTTAAGGACCCACTCAACTCTTGAATCTTTTGCTGTTAACAACATCATGGGTTATACACAAACTTATGATTTCCACAAAAGGATATAAATGTATATGTTGTGCTACAATATGGCAACCATATTACAAAATATGTGGAATCCAGGTTTCAGTGAAACTGCAGGTGTTTAAAGTATCATCTCATTTATAACATCTATGTGTTGATGAATGTAAATAGTAATGACTGATACAACCTCTTAATGGGAACATCAACATCTATCTCCATAATGGGGGAACTTTTTCTTGTTTACTAATAGCATATTTGTGGTATCGGTTCATTCTCCAATAGCAAAAAAAAAAATGGCATTCTATGTAACAGAATCATGAATAATTGTAAAGCTTCTGGTACTTCACTGTACCAGATGGCTTAACTATAGAGAGATTCAAATGAATGGTATTATATTTCTCAGACATCTGGAAAACTTCTAACAACATATGGAACTCAGGACTAGGACTCCCAGTATTTTTTAATGGCATAGTCATTAACATTTGCAAAATTAAAATTCTGATATGGCAGCATTTTACCACACCCATTGTTGTGCAGACTTCCTACGGTTTTTCTAATACCAACTTATGCAAAACATTTATATACACAAAGTGACTAGCATTCCATAGATGGTCTGAATTTTTGTGGCACAAGAACTGTGAGAATTGAGAAGGAAAGATGAGCAAAAGAGAAATGTATAATTTAACCTTGTTAGGAAAACAAGCAATGTTCCTTAGTGACTGAGTGGGTTTAAAAAAAACTGGACAGTTCTGGCTTATCTTTGATTTATTAATTCCAAATTAGTGTTTAAGAAAGTGGTTTGGGATATACACAGACCTGATATCACCCTTCTCTGGTGCCATTTTACCTGGATGTGTTTGAGTCTCAGAATTCACCTTATTTAGGAAGAGTGAAAGGGATCATGTCCCCAGTATTCTAACGGATTGCTAAATACATTGTTACAGAGTTCATTTACAGTTAAAGAAGATTCTTTCAATGAACTATTGTAAGAATTAAGTAGAATTAAAAATAATCTGTAAAGTTAAGAGTGACAAAGTTCATTTCAGATAATAGCTAAGCAATCATCCAATCAGTAATAAGATGTGACTAAATAAATGCATACATAGAGCTTTAGCATTTTCAATCTATTTCAAATGATGAAAGTTGAGAAAGGAAGAAGGATAAGAAGAAAGACATGGAGGGAAAGAGGGGAAGGGAGGAAAAGAGGGAGAAAAGGGATCAGGAGAAGGTAGGTGTTAGAAAGTCAAATAAGACTTTAGGAAAATTACTTAAGTATAAATTCCATTTCTTAATAGGACATCGAGAAAGACAGTTAATTTCTGTGTGTTTACCTAAGTCCAATAATTCTACTTAACTCACTTTAAAATGCTAGTAATTTATTTGCAAACTCTTTCAGATATTCTAAATATACAATCACAAAGCTTCTTAAATGTGTGCTCATAATTTGTCATACCTTTCCACACGTGATTTCTATTCAGTTTTTCTTTCTTCTTCTTCTAGGACTCATTGCTCTTATGTCAAAACTTTTCACCATGACCTTGTATCTTCTATGATCTTTTATGTATTTATTTTACTCTCTTGGCATCATCTTGATACTTTTCTACTGACCCTACCTTCCAGATCACTGATCCTGTTTTCTGATGTTTTTAATCTTCCATTACAACTTTTGAACTCTTAACTCTGGTTATTAAGTTTTTGGCTTCTACTAATTTACTCTTTGTGTGTGTACATGTGTATGAATTTTGTGTCTCTGCTAAAACCCTCCATAATTTTGTCCATGATATTGTACATATTAATCAAATTTTTTTTAGTGATAGTCGCTAAGTAGCGTCCGACTCTTTGTGACCCCCCCATGGACTATAGCCTACCAGGCTCCTCTGCCCATGGGACTTGCCAGGCAAGAATACTGGAGTGAGTTGTCATTTCTTACTCCAGGGGATCTTCCTGACACAAGGATTGAACCCACTTTGCAGGGAGATTCTTTATGTCTCTCTTTGGTAACCCAAAATTTCAGTCACTAGTTGGTTAGTTTCTTTCACTTGCTTTCGCTTCATTTTCAGTCTGTGAGCCTGCGTGTGTGTTTGTTTTGCTTTAACCATGCTTCATAGAGATTCTGGGTGATGTTATCTACTTCCAAAAAACTTAAAATTTTCTCTTGGTAGGCAGTTAAACAATGAATCATCTTAATATTTTCAAGTATCAGTTTGGGCTTTGTAATAGCTGTTACATTACATCAGGTTTATAAAATTCACTTCTAGGCTGTCATACTTAATTTCAGACCATGGTACTTACTTTAAGACTCCTCTGTATTGGTGTTTTTCCTTCTGGCTTACTGAGGGTGGGATGACATGGGAGAACAGCATCGAAGCATGTAAATTATCATATGCAAAATGAATTGCCAGCCCAGGTTAGATGCATGATACAGGGTGCTCAGGGCTGGTGCACCGGGATGACCCAGGGGGATGGAATCAGGAGGGAGGTGGGAGGGGGGTTCTGGAAGGGGAACACATGTACACTCATGGTGGATTCATGTCAATGTATGGCAAAACCAACACAATATTATAAAGTAAAAAGTCTTTATTGAATTTGTTAGAATAAAAAAAAAAGATTCTTCTCGTGTCTAAGGGTCAAGTTGGACCACATAGCTCCTAAAATCTTGGTCCAACTCTTTAGCCACCCACCTATTTTTCTCTGCTGGGCTTCCTAGGGTTTTTTCTCTGTGTGTGCACAGCTGAGGATCAACAGTTATCTTAAAAACAATTTATATACAGGGATTTCATTTCTCTGCAATCTCCTCCTCTCCAGAATCCTGTTGCTTTGATTTTAACCAGTCAGGAAGACTCAGACTTCAATCTCCTCGTTCTTGGCTAAGTAGGGCTGCTGGGTGCTGCTCTGTGTTCCTTCTCCCAAATGGGTAAACTAAAAATTTCCTGAAGCAAACAAGCTAAGAAAGACTTAGAGATGACACGGTACACTGTCCTTCACTAAAAGATTCTAATCACTCAGATCCTACTTGTGTTTCTCGCTTTCCATTGCCCTCAAACCACTATTTTTATATATATTTTATCCAACTTGGCTCCAACAGTAAGGATAGTATAAATGGGGGAGGGGTCTCCCCTGGTGGCTCAGATGATAAAGAATCTGCTTGCAATGCAGGAGACCCAGGTTCGATCCCTGAGTGGGGAAGATCCCCTGGAGAAGGGCATGACAATCCACTCCACTATTCTTGCCTGGAGAATTCTGTGGACAGGGAAGCCTGGTGAACTGCAGTCCATGGGGTTTCAAAGAGTCAGACACAACTGAGTGACTGAACAACAACAAGGTACTCCTCTGACTTTGGATTGGGTTTATAGCTAGGAAAGAACAAGCAGGCAAAGCAGAGGACAGATGATCCAGGTGTAGAACATTATGGCATAAAGGAATACAGAATTCTGATATTTTAATGTGTCAAACTGAACTACAATCATTGCCAACTAATGTTGAGTATATCATATGCTACATGTGAAATCAATTGAGAGTTCAAAGACTGCAAACTTGGCAGAGACCATGATAAAGCCAACCTAAGAAGTTGGAAGACTTCAAGAGCAGAGAAAGGGAGCTAGAAAGTGAAAAACCTGAAGATCCGACCAGAGACTGATATACTTCATGTGAAACATCTTCACATGGTAATAAATATGTTTACTTTAACCAAATTGGAGGGTTAATGAAATCTAGAGGAGCAGATGAGCTGATAATGTCAAGAATTGATGTAGTCAGGTTTTTGGGGTTTTTTTTTTTTTTTTATTAGTTTTGCCATACAATGACATGATATCACCATGGGTTTACATATGCTCCCCCTCCAGAACCCCCCTCCCTCTTCCCTCCCCCCGGGAAATCTCGTTGCACCAGCCCTGAGCATCAATCCTGGGCTGGTGATTGTTTACACATATGATAATTAACATGTTTCAATGCCATTCTCCCATATCATCCCACCCTTTCCCTCATCCACAGAGTCCACGAGTCTATTCTATACATCTGTGTTCCTTTTGCTGTCTCGCATGCTGGGTTCTCGTTACCGTCTTTCTAAATTCCATATATATGTGTTAATATACTGTATTGTTGTTTTTGCTTCTGGCTTACTTCACTCTGGATAATGGGCTCCAGTTTTGTCCATCTGAGTAGAATTGCTTCAAATGAATTTTTTTTTAATGCTGAGTAATATTCCATTGTGTATATGTACCACAGCTTTCTTATCCATTCGTCAGTTGATGAGCATCTAGGTTGCTTCCATGTCCTGGCTATTGTAAACAATGCAGCGATGAACATTGGGGTACACATGGCTCTTTCAATTCTGGTTTCCTCGGTGTGTATGCCCAGCAGTGGGATTGCTGGGTCATATGGCAGGTCTATTTGCAGTTTTTTAAGGAACCTCCACACTGTTTTCCATAGTGGCTGTACTAGTTTGCAATCCCACCAACAGTGTAAGAGAGTTCCCTTTTCTCCACATCCTCTCCAGCATTTATTGCTTGTAGATTTTTGGATTGCAGCCATTCTGAGTGGTGTAAAGTGATATCTCATTGTGGTTTTGATTTGCATTTCTCTGATAATGAGTGATGTTGAGCATCTTTTCATGTGTTTGTTAGCCATTTTTATGTCTTCTTTGGAGAAATGTTAAGTTCTTTGGCCCACTTTTTGATTGGGTAGTTTATTTTCCTAGAATGGAGCTGCAGGAGTTGCTTGTATATTTTTGAGATTAATTGTTTGTTTTTAATTGACAAAAGAAACACAACTTCATTCCATAAGCAATATTTTGAAAAGAATAGTTCTGATGAGGCATCCTAAATTCTAGCTTATATTTAGAAGAATGTGAAATCACAATTTAAAATTAGTAAAGTAGCATTAATGGTGATAAGTATAAACAAGCTTAAACTTGAGCATCACAGGTGTAAGTATTTTGCCACTAATCTGACACCTTTTATTTCAAGCGCAGTGTCTAGTTCAGAGATTTGATACAATGTGTTATTTTCATCCATAATTCTAGTTTCTAGTCTTCAATTACAAACAGTTTTATAAATGTAAATTACCCAAAGAATGGATTTTTCCTAATTTAGGATGAAGTACTTATCCACTTTACAAAAGAGTAGACATACACTTTTCTTAACAAGAATAGTCAGAGAGCAATTTAAATGTCACCTTCTGGATATCAGTCTAGTTCCAGTGAATCCATAAATGGCTCTTTAAATTGCCAATTTTCAGTTCATCGACTTTAGTCTTATTTTTTCACTTTTCTTTCTCTGGCGGAAGTTCTCAGATTATTCAATGGGGTCCCTGAGAGCAATATTATCACACACATCGAAGCATGAAAAGTTCACTTTGTATGTCTTAAATCCTAACAAAATCATTTAATGGGCACTTTGTTACAAGTTATGGATGTGATTGGCAGACTATACTCTAAGTTGATTTCACCTGCATGACTACACAAATCTATACAACAGAGGGATGTCATCTGTTATCCCTGTTATAGGGCTTTCCTGGTGGCTTAGACAGTAAAGAATCTATCTGCAATCCAGGAGACCCCGATTCGATTCCTGGTTTGGGAAGATCTCCTGAAGAAGGGAATGGCTACCCACTCCAGTATTCTTGCCTGGAGAATTCCATGGACAGAGGAGGCTGGCGGGCTACAGTCCCTGGGGTCGCAAAGAGTTGAACCCGAGTGAGCGACTAACACTTTCATTTTATCATCTGTTATACATTCATCAGTTAGATCTCTAAGCGTTCTCTAGAAAGCGTACTTTACAGAAACTACAAAAAACTTACATAGAATAATTCAAAATAAGAAAATGGAAGTATTTATATTTTAAAATTAAATCTGATACATGCAAAAGTTTGCAGTAGCTTTGCTTATTTATAACCAACAAAACCTGGAAACAACCCAAAGGTTTTCAACTAGTCAAAAACTAGTCAACAAATAGGGCTTCCCTGGTGGCTTAGTGGTAAAGAATCTGCCTGCCACTTCAGGAGACATGGGTGAGATCCCTGATCCTGGAAGATCCCACATGGAGCAACTAAGCCTGTGCGCCACAGCTACTGAGCCTGTGCTCTAGAGCCTGAGAGCTGCAACTACTGAGCCCACGTGCCATAACTACTGAAGCTCAAATGCCCTAGAGCCTATGCTCCACAACAAGAAAAGACACCACAATGAGAAGCCTGGGCACCACTACTGGAGAGTAGCCCCTGCTTACCACAACTAAAGAAAAGCCCATACAGCAACAAAAACCCAGCACAGTCAAATAAATAAATAACATTTTTAAAAAACAGTCAATAACAGTTGAGTTGCTCATTCATGTCAGACTCTTTTCAACCCCATGGACTGAGGCACTCCAGGCTTGTCCATCACCAACTCCCAGAGTTTGCCCAAACTCATGTCCACTGAGTCAGTGAGCCATCTAACCATCTCATCCTCTGTTATAGAACTTTCCCCTTCTCCTCCTGCCTTCAATCTCTGCCAAGAATCAGGGTCTTTTGCAATGAGTCAGTTTTCACATCTGGTGGCCAAAGTAATGGAGCTTCAGCTTCAACATTAGCCCTTCCAATGAACACACTATAGTACAACTACTTAATGGGATAGCATTCAGCAAGAAAAAAGCAAACTAGTGATATACACAACATGGATGAATCTACAATACAATCTGGGATGTTGAAGAAGCAAAACTCAAAAGGCTGTGTGGTATATGATTCCATTTATATTACATTCTAGAAAAGGCAAGACCAGGACAGAAAACACATCAACGTTGTCTAGAGGATAGGAAATAGGGAGTGAGGTAGAGCACTTGATGAAAAAGGGACAGAGACAATTTTTGAGAGATGATAAAACTGCTCCGTATCTGTACATATGAATAACTTTGCTGTACATCTGAAAATTACATTGTAAATCAATTGTATTTCAATCTTTAAAAAGAAAAAAAAATACACACCTGATCCATATCTGGATAGTGGTGCTGGTTGTCCAACAGTAGACATTTATCAAAGTTCATAGAACTCTACACTACTAAAGAGAGTGAAGTTTACCTTGTGTGACTTGTACTTCTATCAGTTCAGTTCAGTTCAGTCGCTCAATCGTGTCCGATTTTTTGTGACCCTGTGAACTGCAGTACACCAGGCCTCCCTGTCCATGACCAACTCCAAGAGTCTACCCAAAACCATGTCCATCAAGTCGGTGATGCCATCCAACCATCTTATCCTCTGTCGTCCCCTTCTCCTGCCCCCAATCCTTCCCAGCATCAGGGTCTTTTCAAATGAGTCAGCTCTTCGCATCAGGTGGCCAAAGTATTGGAGTTAAAGCTTCAACATCAGTCCTTCCAATGAACACCCAGGACTGATCTCCTTTAGGATGGATTGGCTGGATCTCCTTGCAGTCCAAGGGACTCTCAAGAGTCTTCTCCAACACCACAGTTCAAAAGCATCAGTTATTTGGTGCTCAGCTTTCTTTATAGTCCAACTCTCACATCCATACATGACCACTGGAAAAACCACAGCCTTGACTAGATGGACCTTTGTTGGCAAAGTAATGTCTCTGCTTTTCAATATGCTGTCTATGTTGGTCATAACTTTCCTTCCAAGGAGTAAGCGTCTTTTGATTTCATGACAGCAATCACCATCTGCAGTGATTTTGGAGCCCCCCCAAAATAAAGTCAGCCACTGTTTCCACTGTTTTCCTGTCTATTTCCCATGAAGTGATGGGACCAGATGCAATGATCTTAGTTTTCTGAATGTTGAGCTTTAAGCCAACTTTTTCACTCTCCTCTTTCACTTTCAGCAAGAGGCTGTTTAGTTCCTCTTCACTTTCTGCCACAGGGTGGTGTCATCTGCATATCTGAAGTTATTGATGTTTCTCCTGGCAATCTTGATTCCAGCTTGTGCTTCTTCCAGCCCAGCATTTCTCATGATGTATTCTGCATATAAGTTAAATAAGCAGGATGACAATATACAGCCTTGATGTACTCCTTTTCCTATTTGGAACCAGTCTGTTGTTCCATGTCCAATTCTAACTGTTGCTTCGTGACCTACAAACAGGTTTCTCAAGAGGCAGGTCAGGTGGTCTGGTATTCCCACATCTTTCAGAATTTTCCACAGTTTATTGTGATCCACCCAGTCAAAGGTTTTGTCATAGTCAATAAAGCAGAAATAGATGTTTTTCTGGAATTCTCTTGTTTTTTTGATGATCCATTGGATGTTGGCAATTTGATCTCTGGTTCCTCTGCCTTTTCTAAAACCAGCTTAAACATATGGAAACCTGACTAAAAAATGAAAAACCTTTATTTTAAAACCATGCACTTCTTGGTATGATGCTCTAAAAAGGGAACAACATCACATCTGTAGCTTTCTTCCAACTGTAATACCTCAATCTAATGAAGAAAACATAATGACAAATTAATGGGCATCCTACAAAGTAACTGGCCAGTACTCATCAAAATATCAAAACCATGAGAGAGAAACTCAAGAATTGTCACAGTCTTGAAGAGGCTAGAAGATCTGACAAGAAAGTGAACTTTAAAGTTCCAAATGCTGGACAAAAAAATGTATTAGTAGGTCAGCTTGCAAAATTTAAAGAAAATACATGGAATAGTTAGTAATATTGTGTTAAAATTAATTCCCTAGTGCAGATCATTTTACTGTGGTCATGTAAGATGTTATCATCAGACAAATGTGGGTGAAGGATAGGGCAACCATGCACACCATTTTCAGCCATTTGTGAGTCTAAAATTATTTTAAATGAAAAGCAATAAATGTAAATGGTCTAGAATTTCTCTTTCTTGGTAGAATGTATTTGATAATGGCATTTAAAAATGTTGTCTTAAAGTTGTCATAGAGCTGTGAAATCAAAAAGCACTAGATGACCTCAAATATCAAACAAGACAGGGAAAATACTTCCCTGTATGAGCTGCTAACAGAAACTCTTTTATTTTTGAGTATTTATTTGACTGCACCAGGTCTTAGTTGTGGCATGTAGAATCTTCTATCTTCATAACAATTTAGGGTGTTCTTTTCAGTAGCGGCCTGTGAACTCCAACTCCCTGATTAGGAATTGAACTCAGCTCCCCTGCATTGCACACGCAGAGTGTTAGCCACTGGGCCACCAGAGAAGTCCTTGGCTGTTTTACTTCTTCATCAAATTGGGCATTCCTGGACATGAGATGTGAGCAAACTTTTTTTAGACAAAAAAAAATGCTCTAAAAAGAAAACAGACTAACGGAGATGTTGATGGCCATTTGGGCTGAATCTCGTGGATGGTCAAATATATCACTTCTTTTATCAACAAGGACATTTGCTGAGTCCGAGGTGGCAGAGAAGACTGGGCATGTGAGCGTAAAATGTAAAGTGAAATCTCTCACAGTCTTGAGGCAGAATCCCTCAGCAGGATTCTAGGTGTCTGTACTGTATTGTCCTCTAAATATGTCCAGAGATTCAACACTTTTTCTTTATATGCCACACATCTCTCTAATAGCATGAAATACTATAGGTATTATGGTCAAACCAAGTCCCCTGGAAAGCCTGAACTTGTAACTGAGAAAGTCACACCAGAAGGAATTGCAACAAGTCCACAAGGCTTCTCTCCTGCAAGATATTTGTCACGTTTTGAATTCACAGGTGTGAGTGCCTTAAAAGCTAGCTTAAAATATCCAAAGGTCATAATTTTCCTGATGGGAGAGGCAGGAACTACTGTTTTTTTCTATGAATGGATTCAGACAGCCAGTGAATTGAAAGAACACAACAATAAGATTCACCAGAGGAAACCACTTGGCACCAAAGATAAAGAGAAAAATATTTTTTATGACCACAAGAAAAAAGACATTTTACCTTTAAAGAAGCAACTATCAAAAGAAAAAGAAGAAGAAGCAGAAATGATCACAAGTGTGCAGAGTTTCAGGTGTACTTGAGGCACAGAGACCCCACAAGTTGGGCAATGAAACAACACTCAATAAATTTCAAACAATTGAAGTTTCTGACTATAATGCAATTAATCTAGAAGTAAAGAACAGAAATACAACTAGAAAAATCAGTAAATATTTGTAAGTTAGATAACACATTTCTAAATAATCTAAATAATTAATGTACCAAAAGAGTAATCTCCATAGATGAAAGAATATGGTAATTCCATGGTAAGAAAAGTATAGCAAAGGAAACATTGTGCAAGGAGTACTCAAAAATAAATGGATATGTACTAAAGATGAAATTTCAAAAGCCAGTGATATAAGTTTCCATTTTATGAAACATGGTGAAAGCATAGCAAATTCAGTGCAAAGAAACTTAAACCAAGGACATAGTATGGAGAATAGCAAAGCAAATTAACAAAAATAACAGCAAGTGTACAACAGAGGAAATCAGTAAGAATAAGACATATGCTCACTATGAAAAATGGCAAAAGGCTTGAACTGAAATGTCACAAAGGATGAAACCTAAATGGTCCAGAAACATGAAGAGTTGCTCAACTTCTTTAGACAAGAGTGAAATTCAATTAAAACCACAACATCATAAAACTGCCCACTGTTAGAATGACTAAAATAGAAAGTGCAGAAAAGAGTATCTAATTTTGAGCTTATGAAGTACTGTAACTAGTTCAACAACTTTGGAAAGTTGTTTGACAGCACCTATTAAGGCTAAGCATGTGCATGCCTATGATCCAGAAAATTCCACTCCAAAATAAACTCCAAGCAAAAATACATCTTTACATTACAAAGGTAAGAACAAATGTCCATTACCACACTATTTATCATGGCCAAAAACTATAACTAAGCCCCAGATCTGTCAACAGTAGTATGTGTAGATAACTTATTCATGTAGTAGAATACTAGAAAGCATTGAGGATGAATAAATACAGTTACATGAAGCAGCATGAACATGTAACAGGATTTATAAATACGATACTGAACAAGGAGAACACATCATGACACTTACTACATGACTGCATATATGCACTGAAAAATCCAGCAAAACTAAACACTGGATGTTTACATGTTTGTACACAGAAACCAAAATTTTAAAGAAAATTAAAAGAAATATTGCAAAATCTAAGACTGGTCAAGGAGAAAGACTTAGTGTGCTCAAGAGTACAAGTATTATGTCAGTTATCAGCCTTGGTAATGGCTTTAGTAGCATTCTAATTGTCCTTTAAAGTGCTCAAGATCTATTTACCCTTTAACAAGTATAGTATATTTCACAGTCAAAAACAATGTTAAGAAAGTGAACAGTCTTCTACCAAAATAGCCATACTTGATACACTTTCAAAGTAAAAATCACATCTTAGTTGTATATGAAAGGAATCCCTGAATGCCTTTCAAAGCTATTCCAATTCTACGATACCATTATAAAAGGTCTTCTTGCTACCAAAGTTACTATTTAGAAAAGGACTGGATTGAAGTTTTAACCAGAAGGAAATATTGATTTTCCATAGATTTTAATCAGAGCTAAAAATTAGATGGGAATTAACAAGTTTCAATGTAGCAAACAATAAGAAATTAGTATTTCCTAATGAATAGAGTTTGAGGTAGAGATGATAAGATTCAACAGATAAGAAAGGGCCTGTCTACGGAGCTCAAGAACCTCTTCTTGGGCTTTCCTAGTGGGCTCAGATGGTAAAGAAAAAGTGAAAGTGAAAGCCGCTCAGTCATGGGAGCTCATTGTGACTCCATGGACTGTAACCTGCCAGGCTTCTCTGTCCATGGAATTCTCCAGGCAAGAATACTGGAGTAAGTTGCCATTCTCTTCTCTAGGGGATCTTCCCAACCCAGGAATTGAACCCAAGTTTTCCGTAATGCAGGCGGATTCTTTATCCTCTGAGTCATCAGGGAAGCTCTTCTCAACTCAGGAACTGACACTTTATCTGGCACTTGCTGTGAAGTCACTGAACCCTTTGAAACAGAGAACTGCTGTGGTTGGATGCGCATTTTAGGTAAATTAAGCTGGTGGCAGTGTGGAAGCCTAAATATGAAATGCTAAACAGTAACAGATTTTCTCATTCTAAAAGAGGCTATAAAAGCTAGAGTGATAATTTCTCCTTAGATTTTTTGAATCTGTGTAGTTTAACTTTCAAAGACTTAGTAGTGCCAACAGAATAAAAGAAAAAAAAAGATGCTTGCCAATTCTAAATCCTCTATTCTCTTTTCCAGGATCATTTACTGGTGCAGAGTTTCTCAAGCCTGAATCAAGGACCTCAAGACTCTTTTGTGTCTAGGCAAGGTCCATTTTCCACTCTATTGAAATCCTCATCAACTTCCCTTTCTTCCACTGGGTATTTCCTTGTTCTTCTGAGTCAATCATTTTGTCCCTCAGAACTGTTTCAGCCTCTGTGGGTGCTTGGTGTTTTAGTCACTCAGTCATGTCTTACTCTTTGCAACCCCATGGACTGTAGCCTGCCAGGCTCCTCTGCCCAAGAGATTTTCCAGGTAAGAATGCTGGAGAGGGTTGTCATTTCCTACTCCAGTGTATCTTACCCAGGAATAAAATCTGCTCTGCAGGTGGATTCTTTACTGACTGACCACCAGAGGTTCAGCCTCTATTGTGTGCCTTACTTTATCCATTTCTTATATTTCACTTAGTAGCTTGTTCAGTCCTTTCTTTCACAAAATTTCTGCCTCATTATTTTCATTTCTGCTACCTCTCCTCACTACTTTATACAGTATAATTTTTTAACAATCTTTAATGAATAATCCTCTATTTAGTTTTGATATGAGGGCTTTCTTCTGTTAAAGGAATTTTTAAATTAATTAAAACAGATTATATATATATATATAATACATATAAATTTACATATGTAATAGGCAGATGTGTATTATATATAATATAGATATGTATCATATATTTAATATGTGCTATATATATACTATATACACCGAGCACATATCAGACATTCTTCTAGATCACACATGCTCCAAGAAGGCACTATTTCCCCCAAAGAGACAAATTTGGACCTGAGGAGAGGGGAAAATTAGGTATTATATGATTTGTAAACCTCCAAAGGGCCTTAATATTCTCCACTGCTTCCTGAATTTGAACATAACACATTCCTTCTTCCTACCCTTAGCAAGCAATCCAAGTCTCTATGAGAGGACTTAATTTCCCTATTGTGTAGCCTTTTACAGGAGCTGATGAATCACTTCATATCTTATGGACCTTTCATCATCATCCCTAAAGTCAGAAGACACCCAAAATCCAAAATATCAAATAAAACAGGAAGATAATCCATATTCTTTCCTGAACCCCTGTGCTAGGCTGACATGTCTCTTCTGCTATTCCCAACACTTAGCAATTCCATATGTATTTAGCAGCTTTGCTGCTCAGGATGATTGAGATGAAAAGTGAAGATATCACTGATCTTAATTACGGATTGTACCTGGGACTCCCTTTACTCTCTTTCATGAGAAAATATATTGAACTTCCATCATCTATATAAATATAAAAACATGAAGAAAAGTACAAATAAAAACTATAAGAAATAAAAAGAAAAGGACAAGTGACTTTTTATAATGGTTTGGGGTCAGAAAAAGACAGTCTGGATCTTCTAACTCATGTTTCACCACCCTTATGAAGACCTCTAATAAGCACTGTCATTGATTATCCAGCATCTATCCTATGAGATCTGGGTAGGAAGTGACCCTGAGGGAGAAAAATGAGATTTAAAGATCAATGCTTCAATTTATGACCTCAACCAAACATTTTATATACCACCCAATTTTATTACCAAGACACAAAGTGGTAGTAAAAATCACTTATATATATATATTTTTAATTTTTGGAATATTTTTCAAAAGTCATTACGTTTAAATGTCTAAATTATCTATATTTATTGTTTCTTTCCCAGTGGCTCAGCGGTAAAGAATCCACCTGAAATGTAATGTAATACAGGAGACATAGGTTCAATCCCTGGGCTGGGAAGAGGCCCTGGAGAAGGAAACATCAATGCAATCCAGTATTCTTGCCTGGAATTTCCCATGGACAAAGCAGTCTGGTGGGCTGCAGTCCGGGGGGTTGAAAAACGGTCAGACACGACTGAGTGACTAAACCACAACACGGTCTCTTGAAACCGCTCATTTCAAAATTCTAAGAAAACATGTACATGCTTCTTCCCTCATGCCCTTTTTAAAAATTTATGCTTGGTAAGAGTTTGATGCCCTCAGTGTGCAATAATGAACAAAAATAATAAATAATAAATCTGTATTATGTGTGCTCACCAAACTTGTTCATAGATGCGGTAAACAATTTTCTGCAGATTAGCTCTCTGGGGAAACCATACAATCTCCCACATCTCTAAAGACCGGGTATTTAGAGAAGTTCATGCTCAATTTCACATGTCAGCTCTAAAAGCAAGTGAGACTCTTAAAGCCGTTGCCAAAGAAGTTAATAAATAAATCCCAAGGCACTCTAGAAAATAAAATTCATTTTCTTCAGGCTTGAAGAGAAAGGAACATCAAGAAAGAAAATAAGTGTTAAGTTGGGACCTAAAACAAAAGTAAAAATCTTCAGGGCAGAGAAAGAGAAGAAGGCAAAAAATATAGCCCTGGAATATGATAAATTAAGAGCAAAGCAGAAGAAAACAACACATTTGGTTAGAAAAGCACCTCAGGATGTAATATGAGATGGATTGTTATCACTTATGTTTTGCATGCTGGACTTCATAGACTCAATTGCAGTGTGTATGCTGATGAATCCAAAATATACTTTCCCAATCTAGCTCTCTCTAAAAGACTCAGAGAGATATATCCAAGTCCTACTGAATATCCTCACCGGAATCTCAAATTCAGTTGTGTCAAAATCGATATCTTTACCTGCTTCCTTCTCAAGTCTCCCTCCCCTCAAATGTGCTCCCTTTTTCAGTCGTTTAGTTTACACTTTAATCTCTTATTTCTTCTATTACAGTGGCAGCCACCTAAATTATCTCCTTGATTCTCAAGGTATTTCAGATAAGCCAGTGAGTCTTGACCTTTATTGGAAGCCTAGAATTCTTTCTCCGGAGAGAGTAAGGAATACTTTGTCTACCAAAATGTACATATGCTCTTGTGATGTGCTGTGTTAGTCGCTCAGTTCCATCCGATTCTTTGCTACCCCATGGACTATATACCACCAGGCTCCTCTGTCCATGGGACTTCCCAGGCAAGAATACTGGAGTGGGTTGCCATTCCCTTCTCCAGGAAATATTCTCACAAAATGTAAGGTCTATCATGATGTGAATGTTTTCCAGTCTCCATGCTCTGACTTGCCACTCATCCTCTTTTCTCTTCTGAACTGTGTTACGTCCCCAGAAAGTATTTTCTTTGATGATTGCACTGCCTTAGCCAAATTTCCCTGCTGGAAATGGCCCCTTCCTCCATACCTGGACACCTTCTTTTTTTATTTTTTCTTTTTCATGTGGACCATTTTTAAAGTATTTATTGAATTTGTTACAATACTGCTTCTGTTTTATGTTTTGGGGGGGGGGGGTTGGGGCCATGAGGCATGTGGGATCTTAGTTCTCAGACCAGGGATTGAACCCACAGCCCCTGCACGGAAAGGAGAAATCCCAACCATTGGACCACCTAGGATGTTCCCTGCACACCTTCTCATGTTTAAAAACTGAGCTTGGGTATCCTGTTGTCCAGTTACATCTTATCAAATTAACTTTGTTCACATCCATCCTCTGTCTAGGTTAGTTATCACTCCAATAAGCATGCTCTGGTCCAGAGTGGACCTGCAGGTTTTCATATAAACCCCTCGAATCTATGAATGATTGACTGGAAGCTTTCTGAGTTCACTTGGCTTGAGAAGAAGATAAGGATTGCTATAATGGAGAAAAATATCCCTTTCTTTTTCCCTTCCTGTGAGGAGAGAAGAGAAAATTTCTGACCATTTCTAAACCACAAACATTGCTTTCCCCATAAAGCCAATAGATGACTCACAGTGTTCCTTTCCTGCCTTCACCAATTTTCTAATAAAGAATGGGTGGGGGAGTTTTCTAATAAAGAATAGGCATAGTGCCATTGCCTCAAACTAAGTCCTTCAAGAACTGTATCCCTAATTCTTAGTAGCAGTCTTTAGCAGTAAAGAATCTGCCTGCCAGTGCAGGAAATTCAAGGGATGTGGGTTCAAAACCTGGGTCAGGCAGATCCCCTGAAGTAGGAAATGACAACTCTCTCCAGTATTCTTGCCTGGAAAATTCCTTGGGCAGAGGAGCCTGGAGGGCTACAGTCCCTGGGGATTGAAGAGGGGGAGGTGTACTGTCACTCTACCTGATTTAAGCTGATTAAGTTGACCTGCAGTGACACCCTTTGAGACATCTTCTGGCGGGGTCACGGAGTTGGACAGGACTGAGTGCACACACACACACACACACACACACACACACACACCAGATGCCTTTATGTATTCAGATATCTTTGTCATTTGACCTCCAAAGTTTCCCTTGTCGGTTCCCATGGGTCATTAAATCCTATGTTAATGCAGAGATTTTTTTCCTTCTCCGTACACCATGTCTCTGGGTAAGACTCTTATCTAACTTATGGGGCTAACAACACGTTACACCATCTATTACTCTATTCTTCCTATTGGCATCTGTGAATAAATATTTCTGTTCCCCCTAGGTCAAAATCCCAAAATCTTTCCTGCCTATTAACTTCTGTCAGGTTTCTTCCGTTTTCCCCAATTTTCCAAACATTCATGAACCAGCTATGGAATATGCTAAACTGAAATCCAGATCCTTGCTATAGAGAGCTATTAGTGTATTTTCAGAATGCAAAGTAATTATCTGTCCATTTTACAACATATGAGCTCATTAAGATGGACAACTTCATACAATCTCGATATCCTAAAGCAATAATCACGTGACTGGCACATTCATTAGAATAATGGTTAGAAACACCATGTTAGGAAGATTAAAAAGACAATGATTATAAAAACCAGTGACTGGTACACAGTGAGGATTCACTAAATGTTTGCTTTATTATTATAGTTGGCAATGATCTCATGTTTGCTGATTGTCAAGGATAAATATAAAAGAAAAGCCTTAAAATATTTTGTCTCTTACAATTATTGTATAACTTCAACAATATCCAAAACATATTTTTTCTGGTTCTAGTTTCCAATTTGTCATACTTGTTCAGACTCCAGGTGTCCATGTGTCTTAAACAAAGACATGTCTCAGTAGGCATTCGTGTAAAATGGAAAAGTCTCACTAAGAATTACAAAAATGTAATAGCCTACACCTTTTTACAGCTGGGCCCAATTTCCTGAGGCTGTGCAGTGTGTATTGCACAGTGACATTCTTAAAATTATGTTGCTAAAATATTAACAGCCTGGGGCAAGGGAACAAATGGAAATTTATAATGCATCTAAGAAATACAGTGAATTGGAGACTTTCCAAGCAATAATGACAAGAGTGTGAGTGTTGTGAATTAACGTGGCAAGTATTCACATATCTGATCCAGAAAACAACTTAGACACCTATGGGATTGCATAGGAGGATATATTGGGGTGGGTTGATAGATGTTTTTTCATTTTTATAATGTCTCTATAGACCAGAATTTTGATTTTTCGACCACTTTTTCTTTAGCAGCACAATCTTTTCAAAACTTTTTATGTAAAAATTTATATACAGCTCCATTCTATAACAGTTAAGTGTGATAATTTCTACAGGTTGTATTTCTTTTTGCTTGTATTCTTGCTTCTCAAGAACTCATTCTTCATATGTCTTCCAGAATAAATCAGATTATTTTTTTCTCCACTTAAAACTGCCCAATAGATTTGTTATTCACATAGAATAAAAAGTAGACATCTCACTCTGTCCTACAGAGTCCCATACTATCAGGCCTCTGCCAACCTTTCTAATTTCCTCTCATCCTATTTCCCCACTGGCCACAAACTATAGGCTCCTTCACTTACCTGCTCTGTCACCCTTGGCTCCAAAATTTGCTCAGAATTTTGCACTGGTTCTTTTCTCTGCCCCAGACATATTTCTACCTAATTTGTGCACAGCTGAGTTATTCCTGTAAGCGCATTCTTCACTTAAATGTCACCTCCTCAGAGAAGCCTTTCTTAACCACCAAAATAACGCAGTCACCCAGCCATATTCAAACACGGGAACTTATTTTACCTTTCCACATGGTACTTACCGCTGGCATCTTCTCAGTCTGGGAATGTGTTTGTATTATTATGTCTTCTTCCACTAGAATGTATGTTCTCTGAGAATAGGAACCTTATCTCTTTTTTCCACTGTTCAGTAGCAGTATCTTGTAGAGTGTCTGGCATAGTAGATACTGATGGAAGGACAGAAGGAAGGAAGAATGGAAGGATGAAGGGCTTTTTGGGTATCCACCCTCCACTTTACTTTCCCTTCTCTAAATTCTGCTGGACAGATTCTCTCAAGCACTCTAAGGAATGTGATAAATACACACGACTTTCAAATCCCTCTGCATCCTCAGCAAGAGGCCTCCTAGCCCTCTGCAGAAAGAAATGCTAAGTTTACATGTTGAGAGGATCAGTTCTCATGTTAAGACACAGCATCCCACAGCATGCATGCCCATGCCATCCCTTCTACATGAAAACATTTTCTGTTATGTAAACATGACTTTTCAGCCATATCAGTAGACAAAGACTGCGATCGCTGTCAGGAGTCTCATCTTCACACATTAAGGATAATGGGAAATTGATTTGCTCCAGGCAGCTCCGTTTGTTCCTGTAGCTTTAGTGAAAGAGCAGGAGGTAGAAGGAAACCAGATGGCTGTGACTAGGAGGAGGGATGGCTCTGGAAAATAGAGTCAATGCAAATTGTGCGAGAAGTACTGAATATTTGCAGATGACTTTTTTTTTTACTCCTGTCTCCAGTTACATAAATTTTCAAATTATACGTGAACGATATAATAGCAGAGCTATTACCATATTTTTAAAAATTATCCTAAGTACATAATGCGACTTTCTTCTGAAAAGAGTATAAAACACTTTACTGATTATGATATATTTATATTTTCCAACACACCTGTAACATAGAAGCTGAACTTGAATCATGCAAACATACATTTTTAGTTGATTTTGTCCTCCTTTGTAGCCCTACTACCTTGGGTAATTGTCTTTTCATCTCATTTTATTTATCTATAAAATCATGAGATGAATAGCTCTGCTTTATGGCTGCCATAAGTAAGCCAAGATAAATATCTAGCCATAACCCAAGACTGGGCATACAGCAGAGGCTCAGAAAATACTAAAGGACTCCTGATGTTTAGATGAAGCCAAAACATACAATGTTGAAGTCCCAATGTAATAATGAATTTTAAAGTTCTTGATTTCTAGTTCAAGAGCACAGCTCTTCATTTCTTTCTTATTGGCTTCCTTACAACAATTTAATCCCCCTCCAACTTCCTTTCTTAAGGAATATAACTCTAAACTATTTTAGGAATGTACTGGACCCTGCAAACTGCGGTTACTTCTGTTCAATTAATTATGTTTTATGAGTATTCTTTCTATCAAAAGAAAAATCTCTCCACATGCATCTTTGGTTCCATAATCTCATACCCTTTCAAAATCCACTAAGAGCTACACAATCTACAAAATCTCTTGCTTCTTTAAATTCTTAGTCTTTACTAGAGCCCTTCTATCATTATACAAATATGGTCTCAGGATCTGGTGGTTCAGTGGGTAAGACTCCTTCTTCCAATGCAGGGGATGGGGGTTTCAATCCCTGGTTAGGGAACTAAAATCTCACATGCTACAGGGTATGACCAGAAAAGAAATGCTGAGTTCAGCAAGACTGATAAATAGAAGATCAACCTACTAAAAAGCAATCCATTTGTATACATTCACCACAAAAAGCCAAAAAAAAAAAAGAAAAAATCAAATATGACTTCATACTTCCCTTCCTTAAACAAAATTCATGAGCCTATATTCACTGCTCACTATTTTCATATCTTTCTACTCCCTTCACAGGAGAATCTTCTATAAAAAAAAAAAACACCACCAAACTAATTTTTTTTATTTTATATTGGAGTATAGCCAATAAACAATGTTGTGATAGTTTTAGGTGGACAGCAAAGGGATCGGTCATACATATATATGTATTCATGCCAGAAGAACTTTTTTAAGTTGGCTGCATAGTTAAATTGTTTTATTCTTCCTTTTCTTGCATCTCACTTGCTCATCAGCTTTCAGACATGAATCCTGTTCCCCATTTCACTTGAACCTCCTTGTTAGCTTCACCAATGATCTTTACATTGCCATTCAGTGAACATTTACAAACCTCTCTTGATGTTTCAGCATCAATGGACATATTTAACAATACATTCCTGCCTTGTTGTCTGTGGCATTCATATTTGGTCATTTCCCCACCATCTCTCTGACTCTCTCTGCTCAGTACCTGAAGGTAGCTGCTTCTCTCTCTGATCTCGAAATGTGAGAGATCGCATCACTTTGTTTCAAGTTCTCTTCCTCTTTCTTGTCCTAATGGAACTTACCCACCTCCTTGATTTTAATGCTATTCATATCAACTTCCAAATTGAGATTTCCAATTGTCCTTTTTCTTAGCTCCTCCTCCATGCTTAGTTGTAAGTCTTGTCTGATTTGGTAATCTCATGGACTGTAGACGCCCCCAGGATCCTCTGTCCATGGGATTCTCCAGGCAAGAATACTGGAGTGGGTTGCCATGCCCTTCTCTGGGGGATCTTCCCAACCCAGGGATCCAACCCAGGTATCAAACTCAGGTCTCTCTCATGCTGGGGCACATTCTTTATAATCTGAGCCACCAGGGAAACCCAAAAGTACTAGAGTGGATAGCTTATCCCTTCTCCAGGGAATCTTCCTGACTCAGGAATTGAACTGGGGTCTCTTGTATTGCAGGTGGATTCTTTACCAGCTGAGCTAGTAGAGAAGCCCTTCTAAGCTCTAACCCCATGCAATTACTTGCCCACTGGGGCTTTCCTGGTGGCTCAGACAGTAAAGAATCTGCCTGCAATGCAGTAGACCTGGGTTTGATCCTTGAGTCTGGAAGATCTCCTGGAAAAGGGCATGGCAACCCACTGCAGTATTCTTGCCTGGGAAATTCCATGAACAGAGAAGGCTGGCTGCCTATAGATGCAAAGAGTCAGATGTGACTAACATTATGATACCTTTACTTCAATGTTTTACAAGTATGGCCAACTTAACATATTCAGAAGTAAACTATCTTTTATTCTTCAAACCTGATTTTTCTATAGTCTTTTTTATAAATTGCACCCTCTTCTATGCTCATTTGCAATTCTTACTCTTACACAAGTCTAGCTATTATGCTAAGACTTAGTGTGATGGCAAACAAACTCTATTCTTTTTCCTCCAGGGTCCAGTCAAATCTGATATTTCTTCCAAACTCTTTGGTTGAAGTCTCAGATAGATGACATGGCTATTTTGGCCACTTCAGCTAAAATTTCAATCATTTAATCTCATAGAAGTTCATTTTGGTAACTGTATACCAAGTCTCATGAGATAGTCACACAAGACATTTCATCAAATTGAAACTCTTCCTTCTTTCTCTTCAGATCTTATTTTAGTTGGAAATCTGCATTGGGAAGAAGCATATGGCAAACTGTTCTCTAGTCCCCTTATGTTAGGCTCCTCTACCCTCAATTTCTTGTGGACTTCTGGGTCCTCTGAATTTGGAGGTTAAACAAGTCTAGAAGTAAAGAGTAGAAAATAACTTATTCTACTGTTATTTTCATCATATGGCTTTAATGCTTTCTGGAATTTCAGGTATACAAAAGGCTGTGTTCTTAACAATATGTTCAGATAAGACACTATTTTTCTGTGTGAGTATATTATAATAAATTCAAACATTTTGCAATGTACATAGAAAAAAATTCTAAGTATTACTACCCAGATATAGCCTTTGTTATCATTCCAGAAAGTTTCCTGTGCATGTACATAAAGGACAGAAAATGAAAGTGTTAGTTGCTCAGTCATATCTAACTCTTTGCAACCCCATGAAGTATAGGATGCCAGGCTCCTATGTCCATGGAATTCTCCAGGCAAGAATACTGGAGTGGGTTGCCATTTCCTTCTACAGGGGATGTTCCCAACCCAGGGATTGAACCCAGTCTCCTGCATTGCAGGTGAATTCTTTACTGTCTGAGTCACCAGGGAAGCCCCTAAAGGACAGAAAGCAGATTATATATTCATGCTTATCTTTTCAGTATCCATTGCTCTCTTATTCTACTTAAAGACTAGCCTGTGTTCAGATATCCACCTATCCTCTGAAAACTAATCACTTTTCCCCCATCCAATCCTGGCTTCCCTGGTGGCTCAGATGATAAAGAATTCCCCTGCAATGTGGGACACCTGGGTTGGATCCCTGGGTTGGGAAGATCCCTTTGGGGAGGGCATGGAAACCCACTCCAGTTTTCTTACCTGGAGAATCCCCATGGACAGGGGAGCCTGGCGGGCTACAGTCCATGGGGTCACAGAGAGTCAGACATGACTGAGCAACTAAGCACTGCACATCCAAGTCAAGATATGACACTTAGGGGAAGACGGTAGGGATCCAGTGCTTTCAGGAAGAAAGATCTCTTCATTTAATTTACCAGCATGACCCCTAAAGAAACTACCTAGGCCCTTGGGAAAGACTAGAGACTGTCGCAAGCTCAACCAAGTAGTTCCTCTGATTGAAACTGCTGAGCTGATAGGTCAATCATATGACTATGCCAATACAGTAATCGGATATGAAATTCTAATATGAGCTCACAGATTAGTTAGGGCCTCCCCACTAACTAATCTGTGGGTATATGGTACACAGCTATTGATCTGATATTGTATTCTAAAATCCACAGAAACCAAACCGTAGTAGATGCTGATCCGGGTTCTTTTTCACTGTCTCCTTTTTTAGAGAGCGGAGTGGGAGTACTTAATGAAAGATGCAATGTGCAACAATTTGCCTTTTACTTTAGAGAATGCCACTAACCACTGGACATCTAAAATCTGTACTTAATGGCAGCTCTGGGAGTCTGCAGAGAGTTTATTTCTCACTCTTTGGAATATATGCATCTCCACCATCCTGTCCTGCACTGTCAACACGAGGCCATGGATGAAATGGGTCAATGTGATGTTCTTTGAGCTGTTGAGACCCCCAAGATCTCTCTAGATTGTATTTTGACAGAGGACCACACAGTTACACATGTAGAGTAGGTGAATATCACTGTTAATTTCATGTTAAAGCAAATTATTTCTCTTTCCTGATAGGGATAGAAAAGAAGACAACACAAGCAGTTACTTAAAGATGAGTTGACAATATTACATTATTTCATATGGGAAGTGTCAGTGGTTCATTAAAACAGGAAGATAAACCTATGACAGGTTATGACCATAGACAGCAAGTATTACTATCCAGAGTCTTATTGAGTGCCTGATACACAAGATTAGAATTCCACACAATACAGCACCTAAGCAGGGGGCCCACTTCACTGTGAAGGGGGATCAGGAGTGAGCCTATTAGATATAAGACCAACCAGAGAGTAAAATTACTTTATCATGATGCAATACTGCATTGAGTATTCAAGAGAGGCAAAAAGGATGACTCTTTCAACAAGGGTATACCCTTAAGTCTATCCAGATTTAGGGTTTTATTCAGAAATAATTATATTGTCTTTTAAAATCAGTTTTCTTACTTTGGCACATGAAAGTGGTTATTTTATTGCTATTTATGTAGAAAAAAAAATCTCGAAGTTCAGAGAAAAGTTTGTCATCAAAATATTTACTTTTTTCTTAATAAATATATTTTCTAAGCTTGAGACAGAGTCCAAGACATGTTGTTTATACCTTTTTAGTGGTTTATACCTAAGAAGAAAAGGAAAACATACTTTTTTAAAAAGCTGTAACTTTTGTAGCCTGGAAATAACTACCACTAAGTGGTTTTCCTGACTCATTTAACTTTATGATTAACAAAAGCATTTAAAAACATTTATCTTGTTAAATACATAAAATCAAACAAAATGAATTTCACCACAGAGTCTGTTGAAGTACTATTATAAAATTTGAAAAGGAAATGAATAGCAACTAATGAAAATTAGGCCTTGGTAACAAGTCATGCAAAATAAAATCAGACCAACTCATAAGCTAGAGAGCAAAGTAAGTTACAGTTTAACATACTTGTACTGTCTCAGATGAAAATGTTCATGTAACTACTTTAGACTTCAAGTCCAACCATGTGTATCTGTGATATATGTCAAGGATATTGCCAAGGAAAAGGGAAAGGGTGGATGTCTAAATTATAACATCCAGAAAGAAGGTAGAAGAATAACCTTAGGTTTCTATCAATTTCTAAGGAAATCTGATCATAATTTTATCAGTTTTGGTCACAGGAGCAAAAATATACAAGCAGAATCAATAATTTTGTAGTCAAATAATTATCATTGCCCTGATTCAGGAAATCCACCTTGATTGGACAATAACCTTGGGAAGCCATTAGGGGTAATGTAACCAGGGAAGCAGCTTGATGGAGCTTATTATAAGGATTTGTTATTGTTCAGTTGCTAAGTAGTGTCTGATTCTGTGACCCCATGGACTGTAGCCTGCCAGACTCCTCTGTCCATGGGATTCTCCGGGCAAGAATACTGGAGTGGGTTGTCATTTCCTTCTCCAAAGAATCTTCCCAACCCAAGGATTAACTCACGTCTCCTGTTGGCAGGCAGATTGCTTATTCCTGAGCCACCAGGGAAGTCCTCTTATAAGGATGTGTGCTATGCTTAGTCACTCAGTTTTGTCTGAGACTTTGTGATAGGGCCCATCCAAAAGGACTGATTACAAGAGGAAATTACATCAGGAATTTTAAATACACTCTGAGAACTGACAGACAGCTCTGGCCATCAGGCACAGACAGAACAGAAGTTACAAATAAAGCTCTAGGCAGAAGAGTTTATGAAGAAGGGCTCAGTGTCACAGAATAGGCATTTAGGATACTGAACCTAGAACAAGAAATGCCTGCTTATTGGGATTTAATCAGTCATTTATAGTTAGGGCATTAGATACATATCATATGTCAAATGTACTGGTGGTGATTTAAATCCAATGTGGGAGATAAACATGGAGCTTTCTAGGTCAAAGCCATGACCTAGTAAAGTTAGAAGCTGGGAGAGGGAACTCCATTACTACAAATCAGAGGACAAATGTAAACTGGAAAAAGCTCTACTGGGAAGTCACATTAGAGGAAAAGGAAACAGAATGAATATGGGTAAATTCATTGCATGAGGCAGGTGACTGCCAACACAGAAAGTCTATTTCAGGCAGCAGTTATGTAGATACAAGTCTGCTTCTTGTTTGAATGATATATTATGTTCTATGTGTAAGCATTTGCTGCCAAAGACTTTTATCCTATTCATAGATCCTTCTTGTCCCCTCTGTATAGTTTTAAAATAAATCTAGAAGTGACATCTCACAGCAACATTCTCCAACCCACATCTTCAAAAACTTCTGGTCTGCTCACCTTTCTCAACCTGCGGGCATGCGTGCTCAGTCACTAAGTTGTGTCCGACTCTTTGCAACCCTATGGGCTCTAGCCTATTAGGCTCATCTGTCTATGGGATTTCCCAGGTGAGAATACTGGAGTGAGTTGCTATAGCCTTCTCCATTGGATCTTTCTAACCCAGGGATCTAACCAGTGTCTCCTGCATTGCAAGTAGGTTCTTTGCCTCTTGCAAAGAAACCACCAGGGAAGCACCTTTCTCAACCTGGTGAGGTCTTAATGATGAAGAGAGTGTAATTACTTAATCATGATGTAATACTGCATGGTACTGTAGTATTGACTGGTTACCGGACATATACACACTACTATATATAAAATAGATAACTAATAAGACCTACTGCATAGCACAGGAAACTACTCTGGAATGAACTATATGGGGAAAAGATCTAAAAAGGAATGGATATATGTATATGTATAACTGATTCATTTTGTTGTGCAGCAGAAAATAATACAACATTCCAAATCTACTTTACTCTAGTAAAAAAAAATGTTTTTAGATGAAAAAAGAAATTAGATAGCCATGTGAATGAAAAACATTCAGGCAGCAGATCCTAGAAGAAAAACAATAACAATGGAATGGCAAATCCAACTATCAACCAAATCTCCAAATTCTCAAAGATGGTGTTGTTAAGTTGCATGCAGAACTTCCATATCTATAAAACACACTGAATTAGTTTATGATATATGCCAAGATGCCACTAAAATGGATAACCATAGCACTATAATCTAGAAAGCCCTCCCAAAGGAAGTTACATCAGTTAGCTTTTGCTGAAAAAGCAAACTCTAAAATGTAGTGGTTTAAAACAACAACTATTTATTTACCTCATATCTCTGTGGGTTTAAAATTTTACTCCTTAATATTTAATTTCATAAGGATGATAATGATTAGAACAGAATAGGAGGGTGATAATGAACAAAAGTTGAAAAACACTGCTGTAGCCCTTCATCCTTTTACTGATATTATGACACACTCTGTACTTGCCAAACACTACCCTAGGCACTAGGGACATAGCCAGGAAAAAACAGCAAAATCCTTACCCTGGTATAATCACCATATTTCAAAAGAAAATCCTAGAATCTTTTAAAATTTTTTAAAAATTTATTTTTTCTTTGGCAATTTGATTATATTATTTGTTGACGCATGATACAGGGTGCTCAGAGCTGGTGAACCGGGATGACCCAGAGGGATGGAATCGGGAGGGAGGTGGGAGGGGGGGTTTGGAAGGGGAACACATGTATACCCATGGTGGACTCATGTCAATGTATGGCAAAACCAACAAGATAATGTAAAGAGAAAAATAAATAAATAAATAAAAATAAAAAAGATAAAAACTGCAAAAAAAAAAAGATTTTTTAAAATGTGGACCATTTTTAAAGCCTTTAATTTTTTACAACATTACTTCTGTTTTATGTTTTTGTGTTTTGGCCATATGGCATGTGGGATCATTGCACCCCAATCAGGGATCAAACCCATACCTCCTGCATTGGAAGGTGAAGTCTTAACCACTGAACTGCCAGGGAATTCCCTGCATACTCCTATTTGAAGGCAAAGAATCCTTAACTAAAGCTATGAACCATTCTTTCAGGCAACCAGGAAGATATTTAACGTGTAGCTTCTTTGATTCTAATCACTGGAGCTACAGTTTATTGAACACTCCCTGTATGTCAAACATGAATCATCTCTCAGCTTTCCTAAAAGTCCTAATATTAAGCATGAATTTTCACCATTTTAAAGATGAGGAAATTGAGTTTACTTGCTCCAGACCTCACAGTTACCAAATAAAAGAACTAGAATTTTTTCATTCATACTACCAGGCTCCAAAATATGTCTTTTCTACTGTAGCAAGCTGCTTTTTGCATGTTAAAGCTCTGCACTAAAAGATAAAACATTCAAGTTGTTTCCATACCTTAACTATTATGAATAATGCTATGATAAACATGGGAGTGTATGCAAAAGATGAAGTATATATGTATAATGAAATATTGTTCAGCCATGATAAAGAAGGGAATGCTGCTGTTTGCAACAACTTGGATGAAGCTTGAGGGCATTATGCTAAGTGAAATAAGTCAGACAGAGAAAGACAAATACTGTGTGATATTACTTACATGTAGAATATTGAAAAAAAGGCAAACCTAGAAATACAGAGTGTAGAATGGTGGTTACCAAGGGTAAGGAGCTAGGGTGAGGGTATGGGGGATGGTAGGGTAGATGTTTAAGGGTAAACGCTTCTGACTTGTATACAAATAAGTCCTGGAGCTCCACTGCCCAACATAGTGATTATAGACGACAATATTATAAACTTCAAAGTTGCTAAGAAACTAGATCTTAATTGTTCTCACCACACACACAAAAAAAGAAATAATTATGTGAAGTGACAGGGTGCTAGCTAATGCTATGGTGGTAATCATATTCCAAATATATGTGGGTGTGTTAGTCACTCAACATGTATTAAATCAACACATTGTACACTTAAACTTACACAAAGTTATGTGACAATTATATCTCCATAAAAAAATGTCACTGTCAATCCACCCATTTATAGCAGGGCTGCATGGCCTAATGGTATAAGGCATCTGACTCCAGGTCAGAAGATTGAGGATTCAGGTCCCTTCATGATCATTGTGTAGTTCAGTTTTGGAGAAGGAAATGGAAACCCACTCCAGTATCCTTGCCTGGAAAATCCCATGGATGGAGGAGCCTGGCCGGAGGTCACAAAGAGTCGGACATGACTGAGCATCTTCATTCACTCACTACCCATTTATAAAAGATATCTAGGTTTCTTCATTCCCTCTGAAACTTTGACAAGTCATCAAATTTCTTTGAGTTTTATTATCTCATCTTTACAAACTAGGAATAAATGTAACTATACAGGGGATGATTTCTTAACCTAAAATTATTTATCATTTCTTATAAGTTTATGCAATAACTAAGTTAAGCTTAAGGGACCTCATCAAAAATTCTTCAATGTAATACAACTCACATGAATGGCACCTTGTGATTTAGGAAATTTTTCCTCTGAAATAGAAACCAACATTATTTCTTCAATTGAAGAAGTTGAATACTAGCACATTTTATCTGCTGCTCAATGAATAAAAGCAAGACTCATCAGTTTGTATATGGTGTCAAGAATTAGCTCATAAACCTTCTATAGTCACACATTTTCCCATGAGATAATACTATACTTCATTTGCTATTGTATCAGTATTTAATTTTATATTATAAAAAATGAGAACATACCATCCAAGATCTGTGGGACATTTTCAAAAGGTATATGTACCATTGATGTAATTGGAATACCAGAATACCAGGAAAAGGAAGAAAGAACAATGTGGAAGAAACAGTTGAAGTAATAATGGCTGAGAATGTATCAAAACTAATAACAAACACTAAACCCCAGATCTAAGAAATTCAGAAAACACCAATCAAGGGAAATACAAAATAAACAAACCAAAAACATTATTATAACACCTATACATATCGTATTCAAACTGCAGAAAATCAGAGGCAAGGTAAAATTTTGAAAGAAACACAAGGAGAAAAATACTTTATCTGTAGAAGAACAGGAATTAAAAATTACAATGAACTTCTCATCAGAAACCATACCAACAGGAAGAAAACTGAATGAAATTTTTTTTCTTTTTTTCTGAATGAAATATTTAAAACATTGAAAGAAAAAGATCAATAACCTAGAATTCTATAACTGGTGAAATTATTCTTCCAAAATGAAGAAGATATAAAGACTTTCTTGGAAAAGCGAAACCTGAGGGCATTCATTACCCATAAACCTGCACCACAAAATATGTTAAGAGAAATTCTTCAGGCAGAAGGAAAACTTGGTCAGAAATGTGGTTCTCTGTAAAGAAAGGAAGCACACTGGAAAAGGCATAAGTAAAAATAGCATGTTATTTTTATTACTCTTTATTAATTTAAAAATAACTGCAAAATAATAATTAAAGATAATTAGGCAATTATGGCATACTGTTCCACTGTGTGTGTGCTCAGTCATATAGTCATGTCCAGCTCTGCAACGCCATGGACGAGAGCCCATCAGGCTCCTCTGTCCATGGAATTTTCCAGGCAAGAATACTGGAGTGGGTTGCCATTTCCTACTCTAGAAAATAGGTGAAATGTAGGCTAGCAATGTCCCACAAGATGGAGGGGACAGTAATTGGGAATCATATTCTAAGATATCCTAAGAAACAAAAACCAAGTAGCAACTACACAATCCCAATTAAAATTCCAGGGGGGGGGAGGGAGGGGTTTCTGGAGGGGGAGCATATGTAAACCCATGGTGATATCATGACATTGTATGGCAAAAACAATAAGAGGGAGGAAAAAAAAAATTCCGGTGGGACATTTGTTGAAATATCCAAGCTAATTCAAAATTTTATATATATAGCATTTAGAATAGACAAGAGAATTCTGAGAAATCAAAAAGAGAGCTGGAGTATTTATGCCATCTGGTTTCTGGAATCACTCTGAAGCTACAGTAATTAAGACGGTGTGGCTTTGGCCTAAGGGCAGATGCATAAAACAAAAGAACAGGACAGAGTCCACAAATAGACCTCAGCATACACAGTCAATTGATCTTTGGCCATGTTGCCAAGGGAATACAGAGGGGGAAAGGTTGCTTACTTTTTCTTCCCATTTGTTTTGTTCTCAGCAAATGGTGCTAGAATAATTTGACTTCTATGAAAACAAAACAAAACATTTAACCTTGACTCTGGCCTTAAACCACTCACAAAAATGGCTTTGAGACAGATTATGGGGCTACTTTTGATTTTCTGTTGGGGTATAACCAATTAACAACATTGTGATAGTTTCTGGTGGACAGTGAAAGGACTCAGCCATACATGTGCATGTATCCATTCTCCTCCAAACTCCCCTCCCACCCAGGCTGCCACATAACATTGAGCAGAGTTTCCTGTGCTCTACAGTAGGTCTTTGTTGTTAAATACAGCAGCGTGTACATGTCCATTCCAAACTCCATAACTATCCCTTCCTCCTTCTTCTGTCTGGCAACCATAAATTTGTTCTCTAAGTCTGTGAGTCTCTTTCTGCTTTGTAAGTTCATTTGTATCATTTCTTTTTAGGTTGTGCATATAAGGGATACCATCCTGAGTGAAGCAAAACAGACAGAGAAGGAGAAATATCGTACAGCAGTGACTTCTTACACCAGATTAAAAAGTGCTAACAATAAGAAAAAGTGTATTTTAATACCCCAACAAAGTAATAGGCAAAAGATTTGAAAAGATTATTTCCCTCATGTAGATATGTAATTACAAAATAAGCACATGAAAAAATTCTCAGCATCATAAGTCATCCTAAAAATACAAATTAAAACCACCCATAAGTTACCACTATACAATCACTAGACTGGCTAATTTTTTCTTTAATGACAATGCCAAGTATTCATGAGGGAAAGGAACAGTTGGAACTTCGTATGTAGCTGACGGAATTGTAAATGGTAATATCACTTTGGAACTCTCTTAGGCAATTTATTTTAAAGCTAAACCTACAGCTACCCAGCCATTCCTCTTCAGGACGTATAAAATATTTATATAATCAAAGTGACTTATAGAAAATGTTCATAGCAGCCTTATTTATATAGTCAAAAACACTGGAAGCAACCAAATGAACAAAAGAATAAACAAATTCTATATATATACAAACAATGGTACACAAGTCAGCAACATGCTGATAATGTGGGTTAATCGTTATATCAAACAAAAGAAGGCAGATACAAAAGATCACATACTATATTACTCCAACTATATGAATTTTACAATGGCAAAGGCTAAACTGTGATGATAATCACAAAACGTTAACGGTCACCGTGGATGAGAGGAACTGACTGGAAAAGAACACAAGGAAAGCTTCTGGAGTCATGAAAACTTTCTCTGTCTTTATAAAGTGGTGGTTTCATGAATGCATACATTTACCAAAGCTTATTGAATTGTACACTTAAGAACTTTACAATTGTGCATTTCATATGTAAATTATGAATCAACAAATTAAATAAAATTAACTTTATATTATGTGTATTTAAATGTATTCAATATAATTCTCATAACATTTTTCTTATATAGGTTTCATGTACCTGTGATTATGATTTCAAAACTCCTGCACTAGAGATGGAACTTGAAAACTAGTTGCCTGGCTCCAGAGGCTGTAGACATACTCAGTGTAGGATGGAAGACAAATTTACCAACTTTATATTCTTTAGTTCAGTCATCACTAGACATTTAACAGAAGCCAAAAACTTTAAGCAAGAATTCTTCATTTACTAAGAAATAACGTTTTTAGAAGATAAACACTCACTACATATAAACCTTGTTAGCAGTTAAGGGAAAGATTCAAGTTCAGTTCAGTTCAGTTGCTTAGTCTTGTCCAGCAGTTTGTGATCCCATGGACTGCAGCATGCAAGGCTTCCCTATCCATCACCAACTCCAAGAGCTTACTCAGACTCATGTCCATTGAGTCAGTGATGCAATCCAACCATCTCATCCTCTGTCAGCAACTTCTTCTGCCATCAGTCTTTCCCAGCATCAGGGTCTTTTTCAAAGAATCAATTCTCATCAGGTGGCCAAAGTACTTGAGTTTCAGCTTCAGCATCAATTCTTCCAATAAATATTCAGGAATGATTTCGTTTATGATGGACTGGTTGGATCTCCTTGCAGTCCAAGGGATTCTCAAGAGTGTTCTCCAACACCACAGTTCTACAGCATCAGTTCTTCGGTGCTCAGCTTTTTTTATAGTCCAGCTCTCACATCCATACATGACTACTGGAAAAACCATAGCATTGTTGGCAGGGTAATTTCTCTGCTTTTTAATATGCTGTCTAGGTTGGTCATAACTTTTCTTCCAAGAAGCAGGTGTCTTTTAATTTTATGGCTGCAGTCACAATCTGCAGTGATTTTGTTGTCTCTCACTGTTTCCCTTGTTTTCCCATCTATTTGTCATGAAGTGATGGGACCAGATGCCATGATCTTAGTTTTCTGAATGTTGAGTTTTAAGTCAACTTTTTCACTCTCCTCTTTCATTTTCATCAAGAGGCCCTTCAGTTCTTCTTCATTTTTTGCCATAAGGATGGTGCCATCTGTATATATGAGGTTATTGATATTTATCCCGGCAGTCTTGATTCCAACTTGGCTCATCCAGCCTGGCATTTTGCATGATGCACTCTACATATAAGTTAAATAAGCAGGGTGACACTATATAGCCTTGATGTATTCCTTTCCCAATTTGGAACCGGCCTGTTGTTCCATATCCAATTCTAACTGTTGTTTCCCGATCTGCATATAGATTTCTTAGGGAGCAGGTGAGGTGGTCTGGTATTCCTATCTCTTTTTTTTTTTCGATGATACAACAGATGTTGGCAATTTTATCTCATGACCCAGATAACCATGATGGTGTGATCACTCACCTAGAGCCAGACATCCTGGAATGCGAAGTCAAGTGGGCTTTAGGAAGCATCACTACAAACAAAGCTGGTGGATGTGACGGAATTCCAGTTGAGCTATTTCAAATCCTGAAAGAGAGATGCTGTGAAAGTGCTGCACTCAATATGCCAACAAATTTGGAAAACTCAGCAGTGGCCACAGGACTGGAAAAGGTCAGTTTTTATTCCAATCCCAAAAAGGCAACTGCAAAGAATGCTCAAACTACCACACAATTGCACTCATCTCACACACTAGCAAAGTAATGCTCAAAATTCTCCAACCCAGGCTTCAATGTGAACCATGAACTTCCAGAAGATCAAGCTGTATTTAGAAAAGGCAGAGGAACTAAAGTTCAAATTGCCAACATCTGTTGGATCATCCAAAAAGGAAGAGAGTTCCAGAAAAACATCTACTTCTGCTTTATTGAGTATGCTAAAGCTTTGACTGTGTGGATCACATCAAACTGTGGAAAATTCTTAAGGAGATGGGAATACCAGACCACCTGACCTATCTCTTGAGAAATCTGTATGCAGGTCAGGAAACAACAGTTAGAACTGAACATGGAACAACAGACTCGTTCCAAATTGGGAAAGGAATACATCAAGGCTCTATATTTTCACCATGCTTGTTTAACTTATATGCAGAGTACATCATGAGAAACGCTGGGCTGGGTGAAACACAAGCTGGAATCAAGATTGCCAGGAGAAATATCAATAACCTCAGATACACAGATGATACCACCCTCATGGAAGAAAGTGAATAAGAACTAAAGAGCCTCTTGATGAAAGTGAAAGAGGAGAGTGAAAAAAGTTGGCTTAAAACTCAGCATTTAGAAAACTAAGATCATGGCATCTGGTCCCATCACTTCATGGAAATAGATGGAGAAACAAGGGAAACAGTGAGACAACAAAATCATCGTAGATGGTGACTGCCGCCATGAATTAAAAGATGCTTGCTCCTTGGAAGAAAAGTTATGACCAATCTAGACAGTATATTAAAAAGCAGAGAAATTACTTTGCCAACAAAGGTCGGTCTAGTCAAAGTTATGATTTTTCCAGTAGTCACATGTGGATGCGAGAGTGGACTATAAAGAAAGCTGAGTGCTGAAGAATTGATGCTTTGAACTGTGGTGTTGGGAAAGACTCTTGAGAGTCCCTTGGACAGCAAGGAGATCCAACCAGTCCATCATAAACAAAATCATTCCTGAATATTCATTGGAAGAACTGATGCTGAAGCTGAAACTCCAATCCTTTCGCCACCTGATGCAAAGATTGACTCAATGGAAGAGACCCTGATGCTGGGAAAGTTTGAAGACAGGAGGAGAAGGGGCAACAGAGGATGAGATGGTTGAATGGCATCACCGACTCAATGGACATGAGTTTGAATAAACTCTGGGAGTTACTGATTGACTGGGAGGCCTAGCATGCTGCAGTCCATTGGGTCCAAAGTGTCAGACATGACTGAGCTGACCTGAACTGATATCAAATGTGGCAAAAACCACACTTTTTTGATATGTAGTTAACAGTCTTTGTAATGGCTGGCAAATGATAGGAGATCAAAAATATATATATTTAAAAGGTAAATATGGCACTTCTTAGTAAAAGTAGGAAACAACCAGTTAAAAGCTTATGAACTAGTCAAGAATTGTAGTCTCATGATCCTCTGAATATTGTGAGCGTTTTACAAGTCCAAAATTAAGAAAACTTTATTAAAATGTTGAGAAGAAATACTTGGGATTATGATTACATTCATATTAAAATTTTTCAGATGAATGAATTACTAAGAAATTAAATTTTGTAACATTCAGGAAAAGATGAAAATTCTAAAAAAAGATAGTAAGAAAGTGTTAGAAGGCAAAGCAATTAATGTTTATAGCCAAAGAATTTCAATGATTTTTGGCTTGCATTTCTAATCTCAGACTGCTAGACCATACTTCCATAGCTCCTAGAATAAAAAAATCAATTAAAATTCATTTTGTGTCATATATATTCATTCTAAATTATACTATTAAGCCAAATGTTTAAATCTGTTTACTTCACTACAAAGAAAAAAAAGTCTTTTAGAAAATCTTTAAATCTTTGAATATCTCACCCATTAGCTGCCAAGCAGCTGGTCAAGAAATACTCAGTAAAAAAAAAAAAAAAGAAATGCTTGGTAGTACAGAAAATTTCAATTTTAGAAACTATTCTCAATCAACAGCTTTGCCTCGGGTATTCAACATATCTGGAAAGTATCCCAACAATGGAACAGATGAACTATTTCTTTTTTCTTCTGCTTAGCTACAGGCAAAATCTAAAATTATAAAAATGATCACCACCCAATTCTTAAAAGAATATGATGCTGAAAATCACAACAAAACAAAACAGCTGCACTCCTTCCAAATTTTCAGATTTCATTCCCTAACTTTTGTGTAAATTTCTCTCAAACAAAAGCTTAAAGCGTAGTCAGGAACTAAAGGGCATTGTATTAGCTCTATATGGTCTTACACATGAATTTAGCAATTCCTTTATATGAAGAAATATATACTCTTTTAGGCAAGTTTCTGTATAGTTATCTGAAATTTTTCCATTTTATTCTCTTTAGGGGTAGATTTATCTTAATCACTGCATTGTTATTGATGTGTTTAAAACATTTACAATTTCATTATCAACATGATAAAATGGGTAAATCTATCATCTTGTTATTTATTTTCCATTTGTCACTGATGTCATACACACTCTTTCTGCATTTGTTATCAAACTGCAAGACATTTTTATTATTTTTGCTTTGAATGATCATCTTTTAGAGAGCTTTTAAAAATTAGACAAACTCTCTTGTTTTTACTTACATAATCACCATTGCTAGCACTTTTTATTCTCTTGTGTGGATTAACATTTCATTCTAGTATCTAGTTATTTTGACTTCCGCCATAAGAACTTCCTTTAGCATTTCTTGTAATGTGGGACTGTTGGCCTTGAAAGCTCTTTTGCTAATCTGAAAAAATATCTTTACTTTTTTGTTATTTTTGAAAATTTTTTTGCAGTTACAGAATTCTAGATTGAGTTTTTTCTCCCAGTACATTAAAGATGTCACTCTATTTTCTTCTGGCTTGCAAACTCTTTGGCAAAAAGTAGGCTGTTTTTCTTGCTTTTGCTTTTTATGTTTTTCCCCTCTAAATGCTTTTAAGATTTTTTTTTCCTGTATTAGCAGTTTTCAACAATTTTATTTTTATGTACCTTGTTGAAGTTTTTTTTTTTTAATGTTTCTCCTACTTACATTGGTTGAACTTCTTGAATTTCTGTCCCTAAAATTTTCATCAAATATAGAATATTTTCAGCTATGATTTTTCAAATATATTTTTGTACCCATAAACTTCTTCATACCACCCTCTCTATAATATATAAAATCTATTTGATATTTCCCATAGATCATTGAAATCTGATTCATTTTTCTCTGTATTTCATTTTGTATAGCTTTTATTACTAAATTTTTTGCAGTGTCTAATCAGTTAAGTATTACTGTTAAGATTTTCATTTTAGAGAGTGTCATTTTCATCCAGATGTTGCATCTGGATCTTTCTTATGTATTCCATTTCTCTTCTCATCATGTTCAATTTTCCTCTATCTTCTTGTACTTACAGAGATAATTATAACAACTGTTAGAGACCATCATCTGCCAAATCCTTTTTCTGTTGTCACATGGGTCTTTTTTAATGGCTGATTTGTCTCCACCTCTTTGAAATCCTGCTAGGATTTTTATTGGATGCTGAACCTTCTGGGTGCTACATTGTGTTGTATTCTTTTAAAAAGAACAGAGTTATGTTATAACATATAATTAAATTACTTTGAATCAGTTTGAACCTTTTGAAGCCTGGCTGTCGAAGCTTGTTTGTGTGAGTAAAGTATATCACTGAGCCTATAGTTAATACAGAACTGCTACTAAGGGATAGCCTTCTAGAAGATTCTAATTAATGGCTTGTGTTAAGGTCTTTTCACTTGGTAAGTGGAAACACAAATTGTTTCCACTTCTTTGTGCACTGGTAGTTGTTAGGCTTACTGTTTTTCAGTTTCAATCCCCTCTGCCTACATCCCTAGCCTAAAGGAATTTCCTCATATGCATATGCAAATGAACACTCAATGAAATCTTAGACTTTCTCTTTGCAACTCTCTCCTCTCTGATTTCTGCCCTGAAAATTCTGTACATCTATGACTCCTTAAATTCTAATCTCTGGTCTCCTGAGAGCCCTGGACTCTGCTTGCATTCCTCTCCATGTGTCATGGTTCATAAGCAGAAAGCTCCAGTATTCAAAGGACTCACCTTGCTTGTTTTTCTATAGTCTATAGAAAATAGTTCTACAGACTATAGAAAATAGTTGTCTCATACATTTTATTTAGTTTTCTAGTCGTGTAATTGCAGGGGAGTAGTTCAGTTTCTGTTGTCCTTTTATGCTCAGATGTTTTAGCTTAGTAATAAAATTTCAATTCATTTATTTCTATTTTTCACACTTTTTAAAATTTCTGTTATCATTTTCTATTACAAAATTTCCTGTTTTCATAATGTATTATCTTTTTTTAAGATTAAAATGATATTTTGGTTTAAACTAATTCTTCAAATTCTTGAGAGGCTAAGTTTGTTTATTCCTTTTGCTACAAAGTCATTGCTCATGTTTTCTTTAATGCTTTCATCGATGTTTTCAAAGGAAATTTAGAAAGGCTGTCTTACAGATAATTGGCATGATACTTTATTAACCCAGAAATGTATTTTGGTAATTTTACAAGATAATAAATTGTTTTTCCTTTACTAAAGACAATGTAAATTCACTCATTTATCAAATAATGTCCCAATTATTGTACCCAAGGGATTTTCATTTATAGAGATAACTAAAATGATGACACAAAGAGGTTGATGCCATTAAAAATTTTTCAATTCACATTTCCCAAGAGAAGAGGGCACACCAACCACACAGAGCCAAATGAAAATCACCAGGTTTTGGTCAAGAGGTATAAGCAGGAAGGAGTGAGGGGGAAACGCCTAGACCAGAGCCTTCATGGGAATTTCTGCAGGAAAGGCAAGGCAGGGGCAGGTAAACAGCTTAGGACTGGCTAATTTGAATAGTTCTGGTAAGCTTTGGGCTATGCCAGTGGTCTCTATTTTCCTGGCACCTGGGTTGATGTCCCTAAATCATATCATTCACTCTAAGGGTCAGAAGCTCAAATGACTGCAGGGGATCAATAGGAAACATGAAAATATGATTAGGACAGACAGGTGTTGAGCCATTTATATATGCACCAAGCAGTAATACTCACTTAGCCACACTGTACAGGCCAAACACCAACTCCTCCAAGGCCATTGTTACAGCTCACAACCCCTGCTATCCCCCACCACCATACAAGAAAGGTGGTGCTAATATCAGTATTAGCAAAGCAATTGCTAATATCAGTGAGCAATTCCTCATCTCTAAGAAGTATATAATCCTAAGAAAACCAATAATGAGATTTCTAGTGCAAGGTCTCTGATTCAGCACAAACATGTCATATAAAGTAATGCTATGGGAACCTGTGAGGTTATTCATGTAATTTTTTATTTAAATGGCTTCTTTATTTGATAATATCTGATAAGAATCTTTAATTATCTTTTTCTAACCTCTGCTGTCACCAGTAGCAATAAATTGAGTGAGGAGTCTGTTCTTTGAATAGATAAGCCTTAAAATAAGAACAAAGCAAGAATCAAAGCGTATAGCCTACTGCATTAAGAACATTGATGACTGCAGTTAATGGAATGTAAAAACATTACTGTAATTAGGAAGCATCTACAATATTTTTAAAGTAACATTAATTAATTCAACAAATATTGATTGAGTACCTGCTATATGCTAGATACTGATGGGACATAAAAACTGAATAAGAACTCCTTGAGAAGCTCATCAAATAAATTTACCATTCAATTATTTGTATTTTACTACTAAAAATAAACTTTGTATATGATCAAATTTTGGCCACAGCAATCAGAGCAGATAAAGAAATCAAAGGAATCCAGATTGGAAAAGAAGAAGTAAAACTCTCTCTGTTTGCAGATGACATGATCCTCTATATTGAAAACCCTAAAGACTCTACGAGAAAATTACTAGAGCTAATCAGTGAATATACCAAAGTTTCAGGATATAAAATCAACACACAGAAATCCCTGGCATTCCTATACACTAACAGTGAGAAATCAGAAAGAGAAATTAAGGAAACAAT